>JAODGC010000004.1:5277102-5350703 GCA_027574925.1 Ecitoglossa quadriceps
ACTGCAAAGCATCATAACTATTGATTTCCTTTTACTTCAAATGAACATGTTTTTAATTAAGTTACTGGTAGTAAATCAAATCTCTAGGTCATTCTATATCAAACACCAGGTTTTCCCAGAATACCACATTTTTTCAAAAACAAAATATCTCAATAAATAGTACAATATTAGCGTTCGGGTACCGGTAATTCTATCAACTGTTCTATGCCAACCTCCTACTATCCCATTCCGCATTTTCCTTCCAGACTGTATACGCGCACTGTATACAAATCCTGAAGATGATGAAATTCATCAGCATAAAATTTGATGATGTCACATTATTATATAACAAAATAAAATTACGCTTGGGGAAAATCAGCGGCGTTGTGCGTGGAGTGCAAGTGAAAGATGAACTTGAGATCGTAATTAGAAATGCAATCAAACAATACGTTGCGGTACTTAATAACGATGAATTTTAATAGTCTTACAAGAAGTGCATTAAGGCATAACTCTTGATAGGTTAATAGGTTAATCAATCTACGTATACAAGGGTTTAAGGGCCCCGCTCAGGTCAACGACCACGCCTTTCTCATTGCAAAAGGGAGAAAGCTTATAAAGTTTAATATTAATAAAAATCCTTCCGCAGTAATATTTATACCTCTTATCTTGTAAAATATTAACTAACTTTTATTTGGACCAATCTGCATATTCAAAAACCCAAATAAAAATCATCCCACTTGCTACAATATCCCATGAGATTTTCCCAACAATATCCACCTCAACACATCTCAAGCAACCACTCTACACCACTCCAACTGCATTAGGATGCAGGCCTCAGGATTCTCAAAGGCGTACATGACCTGCACCTGAACCTGCACTGAATGCGAATGCCCTACTTCGTCTGCAGCCCCTGAGATTCGACGCAATTTCCAACAATTGCAGTTATAAATTTTTTCCACTAAATATTAACTACTTTCTTCCCTGCCTTCCTTTTGCAATTTTAATTTAATCACTGCAAACTATTTGGTAATGAGTTCTAAACGGAATATTTTTGCAGAAGAATTTGATATAATTAAATAATACATGTGCAGAGCTAAAATTATTCAAAGTTGGATTGTGTGCTTACATTTTTTCAATTATGCAGAGATAATCCAAAGCTGACTTTCCGCTGAGGGCGCCGTCAACCACGTCCATGGGACAGTAGACGACATGCTTACAATGGCCTTGCACTTCGCCAGGACCCACGCACTCCTGATATCTGCGATTCAACTGCGAACAACGGCGGCGCATACATAATGAAAGCATTTTACTGAATAAAACAAGCTCAGATACAATGTAAAAGTATCATGGAAGAAAATAAAATTCTATGCTTAGTAGAATCGAAGAAAATATATCACAATATTATAGCATTACAACAAATATTCCTTACCTCCATGATTCAATAAGAAAATTTAAGAAAAGATTAGAATGTATTTGACAAATACTTTTTAGGAATAATATTAGTATATAATTAAATGTTTGGTAATTATTCATCCATAGATAATGCCTTTACTAAATTTTATTTAATGAAAAAAGTCATATGTTGTAGGTACCTTAACACTTTTATTTATTAATAACAAAACGCCTAAATTCGTCTAAGTGTATTCCTAACTAAATTTAAGCTCCTTAAAATATAAATCTTGGGTAAATTTTGGGTTGAACATTGAAACTGTATTGATTTATTGATCTAACCTATTTGATGGTGGGTTTGTCAATAATTTAAAATCAAGTGGTCATTAATACTTTGAGAGAAATTGTGAATATTGGAAGCCAAGAGCCCCCCATGACAAATTGACATAATTAAAAAGTCAATGCAACACTAAAGAAACTATTCAATGTAAAATCATCCAAATCGAAAATACCTTAAATCTTCTACTCAAAATCCCAGTATATCTCCTGATGCGATGCAATTTACCAGCTGCTTGTACTCCTTGTAAATCAATGGAATTTGAAATAACTTGGTCATCGACCAACTCAGGACGGTCAACCAAATCATCCCCTGGAAAACCGTAAAGCAACAAAATAACCAATTCAAATTAAACATCAACCAAATAAATATTTGTTTTTATACTGCAAGCAATTTGTAAATTGAATTGAGCACAAATATTGACAACAAGACTCTAGTAGTAGTTCACAGTGACCTAAGTTGTTCAATAAATGATTCGTTTCCAACGGTAGTATCAGCAACAAATTATTATATTAAAACCATCATTAATTCGCTTTTATTTATGTATCGCCACAACTCATGCATATAAATACATAATTTCCACATGGGCTAATAAACATTAATAGAAGAAATTTTAATTAGTCATGAACACATTTCAGCCTGGCTTACTCCATCCGGATGAAACTGAAAATGTGTGATAATTGATAACATTGCTGGCGCGCAATGGAAGCGTACTTTTGTAATTTCACAATGTAAGCATGGCATGCATCGATTTTCCATTGTACACCGGCGGCAATACTGAACTAGGCGCGTCTGCAAACGGATGAGATGGCTGAAACGGTTAAAACCCGCCGCCAGACTGAATTAAATCTCCCTGCAGTTGTGAATTCACATTCGCGAAGCGAAGATGCCATTAGACTAATTAAGATATAAAAGCATCATGTTTCCGAATTAGTGTTAAATAAAATTTCAACAACATTTGACTAGTCTTCATTGTCTAGTGCTGAAAAATTGCATTCAGAAAATGTCTCCGACCAATTAAATTGTATGCTATGAAACTATAGGCAATTCACATAAAAATTCCCTTCTCGGTGAATGGACAAATTGGCAATGTGTACCTGTATGCTGCAGCAGGCGGCCCTCAATCGTCCATAGTAGTAACAGGAGTAATGCCGCTCCTATTGTGAACTGGTGCTCATGAGCGTCAATTAGCGTTCGCCGATGGGGCATCGTTTGCAGCTAGCAGGTACGACCCTCAATTCACGTAATGCGTTGTGAACTACTTTTCACACGTGAAATCACAAATACTCGCCAAGAAGCTCACAAAGCTTCCACTTAAAAGAACCTCCTCGTTGCACAGATGGCGAGTTGTTATTGACTGCGGATTTTTTACTTCAAATGGAATATTTTGTGCTAAATCCCAATTGATATTGGAGGAAGCAGGAACTTCTGATTTCGATAAAATATTTTCGCGTTGGTTGTATAAGCGTAAATAATAATTTATCACAGATTGAATGTTTCTATTTGGGTAGAACAAATGGCAGTTAAATTTCAGTATTTCAAGGCGTTTTCACCATTGAAAATGCGACGCAGATAGAAGGTTTTCGCATCACATCTCCTGTTTGCATCGGATGCTGTGTAAAAAGGGAGGCAAGCTTTTGCTCGATTGGAAGCAGTTGAAAACAACTCTTAAACGGCAAAATGCAATACTGGCAAGTACGTGCAGTACGTGCAATACGTGCACACTTGCCATGTTCACTTTTATGCATGTCGGGGGCTTTTGTTACATTTTCAATAGGTCGCTGTGCACTTCATTTTTCATCGTCGATATGACTAGGCACCATGCATTGTGTGATTTTACCCGAGCGTATTAAACTTTTTTCCTGCAAAGAATGACATTGAAGGTTTACAGAAAAGATACTAAATTTGAATTTGCATTGAAATTGAGCAAGTTTTGCATAGAAATATTGATTTTCTACAGAAAAAAAAGCTTTCAACTAATATCCTGCATTGTGACACCACAATTAATAAACATGTTTTAATTATACCAATTCAGCTCAAAGACAATCAAAAATCCATAAGTAGGCTAAGCCAATCATCATCTCAATAACTGCGACATTGGCCTATCTAAACTGCGCCAACAAAGTTGTCAGCAACTAAAAGCAACTAAACAAATGCGACGAGAGCAGAAAAAAGCCGATAAATGCGATAAACGTGATAAATGAGAAGCGCATGTCTCAATCTGCTCATGTTGCCACTACTAATGTGCCTAAAATGGATGAGATTAGGAGTGTTGTGAAATAGACTTTTCTGTTTCTCTCTCTACAATATATTCACATTTTTATCGAATGGTACCAACATGGAAATAGTTGTTCGTGCAGATAATTCATAACACCTCCTACAGTCGTCACCTAATCTGAATAAGTAGACTTAGTGGACTATGATAACTTAATAAATGTTCAACGTTGGGTTGGTTGAGAGTGGATTTGTTAATAATGAGGTCATTATTCATTGAGGATAGAAAAAATCTAGGATACAAAGTATCAGTCAATACTATTATGGATTATAATTAGTGACCAATTACTTCAAAAAGTATTTGTATAATAACCATAAATTGTTTACGATTAGCTTTGGGTATTTTTAATAGGAGTGTTATAAATCATTCGTATTTAAAGTAAAACAAAAAATCAATAAGGAAATAAAAATCGATCAAAACTTACAAACATAAATAACTCTTATGTTATTTTGTAACTTTTGGAAGTTGTTCATGTGTTCATATCTTCATCTTGCATATATTTTTCAATTACTAAATTACAATTAGTAATAAAATCTGGGACAGGATTTTAAAGAGAATATATATTTAGAATATAAGCTCAAATTGAAACCCACGTCCCCCAAAATATAAAATATTCTTTCTATAATCGGATATAATAAAAGATATAGAGTATTTGTGAGAGATTTATATCCAGAAGTTGTAAATCATCAATGTTTTTGTCATAAGATTTTAGGTACAGAACCAATAAATTTAAATCATGCATTTTTTCCAAGGGCAAAAATAGAATTGGCAATAAAATCTGCGCCTTAAACAAAATTATTTAGTATATAATGTCAATGTGAAAGTCACGTTCCTGAATTTTCTGTTTTGTTCTTAAAGAAAATCAAAGTCAGCTCACATAGGAGTTGTATCCGTAATTGTTGTACAGTTCGCTTTATTGTACTTGATGACTACTATAGCATTGTTTATGATTTCACTAGACTTTTACCGTCCTCACTGGACTGCTTGGTGCCTATGATCAGGCGGATTGGCGCTGATGGTGTGACTTCCAACGAGATTACGTATGACCATACAAATATTACTACATACAATTACATACACTACTTACGAACAGCGCAGTGCGCAAGTTCTCAATTCTACTTACTCCTCACTTCTCAGTATCAGCATCTCAGCCATATCAACTTTGCTCAGCGTTTAGCATCTCGAGAGCACACGACGCATACAGATGCTGAGTCCGCAAAGATTAGTATTTAAGCCGCGCATCTCCTTCGTAACCACTGCCTACAAGAGTCAAGAACCATAGTAGAGAACAAGTTGTGTTTGTACTTTGTAAACTTGGTTGGCGTCGTTGGAGTTGAAGAGAGTAGTAGTGGTACCAGTGGTACCCTAGGCGCAAGAGAAAGACGTTCAGACTCAGTCAAGTCAGTAAAGCGCAGAACACGGCTTGGCGAGGAGTTGTGGCGTGGTGTCAGTTAATTCAGCTCTTCAGATACGAAGAGCGTTTACAAAAGTTACAGAAGTGCAAAGTGAATAAGGTGCACCAAAAAAGAATACCCATCTTACAAAGTAAGAACAGGATCGAGAACAAGAAGACGCTTTTGGTAAAGACATCCTACACACGTTGCTAGTTGTAGGAAGACTTGGAAGTGGTTCTCCGCGGTTCTCGGACAGCATCACTGTGTTGTTGGTGTGGACCGTGGAAGCTGAAATGTGTTGGTGTTGGCGTGTGTGCCGTTGTTGACCAAGGTCGTTCGCGGGCGCGCTGAATTCGCATCTGTGTGCTTTTCCCGGAAATACGTCCAGATGTGCAGATTTGATCAAATAGTATCCTAGGACATCGAAAGCGTGATGAAGAATTGTTATTGTTACGTGAGTCAAGTGCGAGGAAAATTGGTTAGGAATTTGATTGTGCCCGTATTTTGCTAACATGCTGCTCGGAGAAGACAGGAGACACCTAGCCTGGTAAGTTTACAAGTTTACCAAACCGATTCAAACAGTAAAGTATGTAGGATCCGTGTTGGTAACACGAAACTGCTGACACCACTTGTTTTGTATGATTTCTTGGATTGAATATCAATCTGAGCTATAAATTTGATGCCCATAAAGATCTACTAAAAAAATACTTGATTTCACTATTATTTCTGTGGATAAATTTGGTTGTGGCTTTACTTCCACATGGTTATAATGGCACGGCAATCCAAAGAGTAGGTTGTTGAAACTGCGCATGCGCGAAATTGAATTTTTTCGCGTCGTTTCCATCTGAATCGCTTAAACAATCAATATCTCCGAAGTTAAATATTTTGGGAAGTTTGTAATTTCGATTTCTTCTTAAGCAAGGGTTCAATTTAACAACTTATGAAACTGCAGTCCAGACCACTAAGCATTATAAGTTGTAACCTATTAAATCAAACCTGAAGTCTAATCTTTAACTCCGATTAAGGTGTTGAATTGAGTTATACTACAATTTGCATTGTTTGAATCCTGTTAAGCTTCGAATCGCCTTGCAAATGAAATCGTGCTCATATTCAAGCTCGTGCGCGATTAATAATTTTATTTGTAAACACGGTGATGTCGATAAGCAATCGACGCAATCGTGACAAGCAATAGTTTTCTGCCTTCAGTTCTAAGTATAGTTTGCAGACGTATATTCCTTCTGGCGACACAATTTCTATGTCCTACCAACTTCTACGACTCTACGCAGTACGTAGTTAAAGTACAAAGAAATCCCAAATTTGTATGATGACCTTAGGTCAGAAAATTGGGCGGGCAACAAATTAACCATAAAAAATCCTAACTCCCATTGTGTTACAAAATGCAGACGTTTTACGAGCATGACCACCAAACCCTGAAAGGCCCAACAATGGACGGTTGATCCTCTTTCCATTTGTCATCCTGCGATATTTAGCATTGCTCAACGTGGGTAAAGCCTAGCTGAACCAAAGCATACGAAAGTCATAATTCTCATTTGGAAGCAAAAAGAAACAACAATTGAAATCTTTTCAAAGGCACTGCTTGTGCGTTGTGACTTTATATCTCCACAGTGTCTTAAGTCACATGGGCCACATGTGCAGCATGACAGTAAGCCTTCTCTGTTTTCATGCAGTGCACACTGTGCCCTATGCAGTTGTTTACGTCTTAAATCTCTTCAGATGCATCTGCGCACGTGTGCAAGCCGGCAAAAGTCACATGACGTCCAAGACCCAACGCAACCTTTTCAGATTTCAGCTCTTTTAATGTAGCACCCAACCACTACGGGCATTCTAGGTAGGTACCTAGGCTTAGTCGCTTCTGCCTTTTCTGCCTGAGGTAGGGCATATGAGGAAAAAACTGGTTTATGCTACTCCCAGTCTACGTAAGAAATAAACCACAGCGAAATGATGTAGGACTCTTCCAAGAGCCACGCTTTGTGCATTAGAAACCACGACTGAGGTTAATACACTTTGATTGTACATTAGCTACATATGCTCAGCCAATGAGACAGGGTAAAATCATAATTTGATTCAAAATAATTTACTATATTATGTCAATATGTTTGCCAAGCTTGTTATCATTGAGTGTATTATGATATAGATTACTCTGAGGTGAGTACAGAATGTTGCTCAATTGTTGTTGACTAAACCTGATGCGCCATTTACTCAAATTAAAACTCTTTGAGTGTTGTACAAATACGAAGAATCAACAAAATATCCATTGTTGTCCATCTTCTCTAGTTTGAACTGATGATGAGTTTTATGATGATTGGCAATAAGACATTCATTTTATTGGGTTTCTTTTGTACGAAACTTGAAGGACTTTTGCTTCAAACACAAATCTTCACTTTTATGTAGTTAAGCCATGAACTTTCAAACAATTTCTTTCCTTTCTAGTGCTAAAATTAGATCCGCACTTCAAAATGTTCAATAAATTACAAAAGTAGAAATTAATTATACAACTTGAAACTCGTGCCTCCAATCAATAAAATAAGTCGGGATCGTCTATAATAGCATCACCTTCACTTCCGTTAATTAGCATTCCGTGTAGCATGTGTATGGTATCATGATAATCAGTCCCGCTTGATTTACAACTAATTGCAATCATCATTTTACATTTAACGCTCAACATCAACCACGTATTTGTCTCCTCTAGTAAACAACAAGTACAGCTTTCAGAATGTATCGTGATACCATAATATAATATCAACAATAGCGTCAAAATCAACAATTAATCATAAATAAACGTGTATGTTGGTGGAAATACGCGGAATGACTCGGCACACTTTGCCTACAATATAATTGCACGATGATGTAATTACGAGTTCTTGATTTGCAAACCAACGCTAGCAAGAGTAAAATGAGTCAGACTAACATCAACATTTTGTTACATTTGGGACAGATATTGAGAAAAAAGTATTTCGATGGAAAGCGTATTTGTTTTGGTATGTGCATTAATCAACGCAAGGAAAGGGGTGTTAAAATGCAAAATGTATAAAAATTGTTTAAATTCAAGGGGGAAACAAGTTCAGACTACAGATTTATGTACAGTTGAAGTGATGTAAAAATGTAATTTAACGAAATAGAACATCAATTCCCCTTGGCTTTCATCTCTTTTTGATGTTCTAGTTGTGTTTTTCCATGAAAAGTTTAACAGATGTCCATATAGATCCAGTGCAAGGACTGAACGTGCTCAAAGTCCTGCCGTTGATTGAGATTGTAATCCCAACGACGCCAAACACCAGACGGTGATCGCGTTACCTGTCGCCGTTTGTGAAATATTTGCGTAGGTTGTAAAGAAAAAACATTAAAAAGCTCCAGCAATTCAGATCACAGCGTGCATAGCAGCGCATAATTTAAATGGCGCTTGTGGTTGTTGTAATTTATTCATTAGCCAATAAACGCCCAAACACTCCGCGACGCTAAGAGAAATTCACACTTTGGCTTCATAATGAACTTTTAAAGTCATTTAGGAAGTATTTTAAGAGGGTATTACCTTGTTAACTCATTAGGGAGAATTCTCTTATTAAAAGCATCTTATTAAAAATATTGAGCACAAATATTTCCTAAGAATCATTCATTGAGGATTAATTAAAATAAGACTGCAGTTTATGGTTTCAACGCAAACCGTTCATTATTCGAAAGTCAATCGATTTGCATATGCCATAGATGGACAGGCTGGCTGAGAGTACACTGGACATTGGATATCTTGCAAAAGCGACGTGTTAAATGCGTGATTAATTGTTTATATGGCTCCATTGCTCTCGCGCTGATTTGTTCCGACAAGCGGCTTTACGCTAGCCTTCAGATGGATGCTGTGACATTATCGAAGACGCTTGTATTGGGGACTGCATTCCGATTTATTATCGTGGTGGTAATAATGTCACAGCTTACAATTACAAGCTGTTTATACAATAGGACTTAATTGGCTTGGCCAATAGAAGAAAAGGAATAATACTTTTTTTGTTTTGTTTCAGATTGTTCCATGACCTTTCTACCATGGCAAATTTCCAACTCATAATCATCATTTGCTGTTTTACATTCTTTTCCGCAACAAAACCCTACGAATTTAACTCCAACGAGCTACATGACTTTCGACACATCTCCCATCGAGGTATTATCATTTAGAATTGTTCTTCTTTTGCCTCAAAAATAGACCCTAGTTGAACTCTAGACACTCTAATCTGCTTGCAATCCATTAAAATTGCTCAAAAAGCACTTATATGAGATAAATACGAACTTAGCTATCTCTCCGGCGCTATATCTCTAGGAAATGCCACAATAAATATAGGGTAGACGTGATGTGCATCACGCGCACTGTGCAAATACGGTGGAAACGATTAATCTGATTAACATGCATCAGCTTTCGGCCCTTATGGAAGTGCGGCAGTTAAGGCACAAATCCAGAACTATACAGCATGTTGGACTTTCTTATCAGTGTTGAACTGTGTGAATATTTGCTCTAGCTGTGCCCAACAAAGGCTGAAGGCAGTAAGATTTTCTTGGAAGTTATGAATTTTTATTGAATAAACTGGCTTATGATGTTTTGGATGAAGATTCGTATACTACAAACTCGATTTCATTAATTTATAGATCTACAGCTGTCCGTAGATGAATTCCATGCAGACGGCGTCACAACATACTCGCAATTATTATTCGATGTCGCGCGGAATCAGGTTCTGGTTGGAGCAAGGTTCGTCAAACTTGTCCTGAACCCTACCCACTCTTTAGAAACTCCCTTTTTACATACAACTTTGATACCCACTTGTGCATCATTGTTTCTTTAGCCTTTCTAGATTATAATTGAAAATTGTTTCCTTTGTAGAGATGCATTATTCAGACTCTCTTTACCACACCTTCATCTCTTGGAAGAAGCACCGTGGTCAGCTAATCCAGCCAAGACACATCTTTGTCTGGCAAAAGGACAGTCTGAAGAGAACTGCCACAATTTTATCAAAGTCCTGCTTACAAACGGGCGGAATGTCCTCGCGTGTGGGACGGAGTCCTTTGCTCCAATGTGCACATGGCGAGAGGTAATTTTCATCTCTTGATATAAAATTATGGGCCTTGCAACTGGCGCCACTTGCAAATGACGCAATCGTTGCGCTTCAACGAGCGCGTAATTTACCTATTCAGTTGTTAATTGCACGTAATTAATTATGTACAGAATGTGTAATATATGTGGGTATTTCACGTAGGAGGTTTTGAAAGTACTGGGCCTCTTTGCCGAGTACGTTAGCGGTTTGTTCAAGCGCTTAATTACATTAAATAAAATGTTTCCAGATTGAAAATCTCAACACAATCAAATCCGAAGTTAATGGCATCGCTCGGTGCCCTTTTAATCCTGCATCAAACACAACCGCGCTGTTGACCGAAGCCGGTGATTACTATATGGGCGGGCCGACGGATTTCTCCGGTTCCGACTTTGCCATCTACAAAGACAGCAGTATCAGGACGAAGCAGTACGACAGCATGTGGCTCAACGAGCCTCAATTTGTTGGATCCTTTGAGAGCGACAAATTCGTCTACTTCCTGTTTCGTGAGGCGGCCGTCGAGTACATAAACTGCGGCAAGGTACGTTGAGGCTTTTAACAAAACACGCGGAAATTACCTTTGTTCTTTGACAAATGTCTTCCCATATAACCATTCTCGTTTTACTGCTTGTAGATTGTCTATTCCCGCATTGCGCGCGTCTGTAAGAAGGATAGCGGTGGCCAGCTGATGCTTAAAGACAACTGGACTACCTTCATCAAAGCGCGGCTCAACTGCTCCATCGCCGGGCAATATCCGTTTTACTACGACGAGATACAGGACTTTGTCTACGTTCACGGGGAGGATATGATCTACGCCACTTTTACGACCGGAGCTAACAGCATTCCCGGATCTGCAGTGTGTGCGTTTAACATGTCTGCCATCAACGAGGCCTTTGCGGGTCCTTTCAAGTATCAGGAACATGTGGGCGCTGCCTGGAACCAACACTATTCCGACAGTCCCAAAAGAGAATGTCCTGATGCAGTACACCGTAGGGACTTGATCGAAAGTTCAAAGTACCAGTTGATGGATTATGCTGTGCAAGCGACAACGTTACGTCCACTCTATGATGTTGCTCTGGAGAGGTTGACGCATATTACGATGGACGTCCTGACGACGAAACGCGGGAAAATGCATGCCATTTACGTGGCTGCACAAGGAGGCGAGATCAAGAAGCTATCAGTGATGCCAGAAACGTCCCAAACGTGCCTAATCGAAGTTTGGAAGCCAATACAAGAAGGAGATGCTATCCTCAAAATACAGTATCTTAAAGATACTAATTCAGTTTATGTTGGGACTAAGAATTCCGTATTGAGGATTCCTTCACATCACTGTGAGCGCCATAGATCCAGAGAAAGCTGTCTTAATGCAATGGATCCATACTGTGGATGGAATGAGTTGTCAGATTCATGTACCACTGCTCCCAATGGAGATCCAAGTGTTAAACACTGGTCTCAGAATGCTAGATCTTGCCCGGTTTTGGACGCTCCAGTGGATGGAGGTTGGGGTACTTGGGGTGAATGGGAAAAGTGTTCTCATATCACATCATACTCAGATGATAGCGTAAAGTGTTTATGCCGGCGCAGAGAGTGTAACAATCCCTTTCCTCAGAATGACGGAAGGGATTGTGATGGAATGTCTATTAGTGTAACAAACTGTACTATTCATGGTGAATGGACTACATGGTCCGCATGGTCAGAATGTAGTGCAACTTGCGGAATTGCAGTCAAAACCCGTACAAGAACTTGTACAAACCCCGCTCCGGCGTTTGGTGGAAGAGTATGCGTTGGTCAAGATAGAACAGAGGCAGTGTGTACCAATAATCCACCTTGTCCAGTCCCAACGCCAACTCCGCAAGATGGCGGATGGGGACCATGGGAGCCTTGGAGTTCTTGCTCCCAACAATGTGGCGGCTACCGCACTAGGATCCGAAGATGTAATGATCCACCTCCTCTAAGTGGAGGACAAGATTGCACCGGGAGTGATATCGATTTCGCGCCGTGTAACCGCGAGTGTCAAGAACAGAAGAGAACCGCGATTGTCTCATTTAACTACACGAATGCCGACGGTAATATCGTCACAAAACGACTTAAATATACGTGTAGGGCTCAGGTGGCATCCAATTCCCTTATTCATCTAACGCACAAAGAAATAAGTTGCAGAAACAATAAACACTGTGAGGAAGAAACCCCGGTTTGGGGACCGTGGAGTGAGTGGAGCAGGTGTAGTGTAACTTGTGGTATTGGACACGAAACTAGAGAGAGAAGATGCGAAGGAAGGGATTGTAAAGGAAAATCAGTGGAAAGTAGAGAGTGCATGGTGGATTGTAAAGGCACATGGGGTTGTTGGTCGGATTGGTCGCCTTGTAGTGTGTCATGTGGGTGGGGAATAAGGAAGAGGTACAGGAGTTGTTTGGGAAATGGTTGTACAGGACAACATATGCAAGAGGAACAATGTGGAGGTACATCATGTGGATGTAAGTAATAAAATGTATACCCCCAGATGAAGGAATTTTAAATTAATTTGGATTTGGCTTTTTAGCTTTGTTAGGTTGGGACGACTGGACAGTCTGGTCGGAATGTGACTATAATCAAGAACAACACCGCAAACGTACTTGTAGAACAAATAATCCTGATCCGCAAATATGTCAAGGGCCTTCAAAGGAAACTCGAATGTGCATTACTGGCAAAGAATGGGATGGTAAGTACTTTATCTCGTAAATATCAACTCCCAACTTAAAATTCCTCTTCTCTCTTGCAGCCAGAGTAGGAGAATCAACAATAGCCCAGGCTTCAATAGTGGCTTTAGTTGTCTACGTTATAATTGCATTAATCTTTGGTTTCCTTACCGGCATCGGAAGTATGTGCATCTACGCACGGCGAAGACGGAGAAAACGTACAAGCGTCCCTAGTTCCCCTCATTATATGAGTACCAAACAAAATCCGTACATCACAGTGCCATTCCATGATCGTCATCGACGCCATCAAAATGCCACTACTAGTTTGAACAACCAAAACGCTACTCTAGGTGGTACGCTGCGGTCTAATAAATTGTACGAAACAATCAACACATTAAAGCGTCACAGTAAAGACAATAACTGTAAAGAACACACAGATATCTTTGAAGATAAGCTCTATGAATAAATCCTAGAGACTGATTAATTCTTTGCAAACATTTACGAGTTGTTTCCCTTACACATTCAATATTCATAACGCGCCATATTATGTATTATGTGTATATAAAAAGTCTAATAGTGTTTATTAACCGTTAATTATTGAGATTAACATCTGCAAGCTGACTCACATTGAGTTCAAACTATGACTAAATCATAGATGTATTGTACATTTTATAAAACACTAAATATATTGTTAAATTCAAATGCATTTTGTGGCTGTTTAAACTTTTATCCATTCCTTGCTCCCTCAACGTGCAAGCACTTGCAAAGCAGATGGAAGCAAAACCAATCTGAAGTCTTAACTAGAGACTAGATTCTCAAACACTTTCAAATAAATTAATTTAAACACATTAAATATGGCAATTGATCACCGACATTCGGGAATGACGACGACGACGACGACGACGAGCGGGTAATACTAGCCTATTTCTTTTTGATTTTAGGGGATGTTGAAGAAAATACACTTGACGCAGACATGAGATTCTCAATGTACTGGCCAAGTACTTGGTTCTCTGACTTGAGTTTTAAATTCTCTTCTTTCACACTGTCGACGCGTTGTGAGAGATCATCCAGCGTGTTTTGCAGTTCGAGGACCTGCGAAATGAGGCGCGCTTTCTCTTCTTGTTCATCAGGACTAGAGTCCTGTTCAAGGCTATGATGTTGTGGGCTTGAGCTGCCATTGGTAAAGGTTGACTGGATGGAGTCCATGCTTTGACCATGGATCATGCTGGAGAAGTTTGCGTCAGATGCTGAGATGGGCTCAGGTTCATCAACGATTATTACTGTTTTAGGATCATGAGTTTAGAATGCGTAGAAAACAAGTGCAACTGTTTTGTTATTCAAAGTTTGTTGGTTACCTTGCGGATCGTCGTCTGCAAGTGGTATGTTGTTGATATCATCTTGAAGTTTCACTCCCGACATTATTTAGCAACAAGGGATAGGTAAGATTGATTAATTTACTTTAAACTGCGATTGTTGGACAAGTGATGTGACGGTAATCAATGCGATTAAAACGTATGTGACAAGCATCAGCACAAACATCGAATTCTAGTGGATATGCAACCAAACACGCTGTCAATAGCCAGAAACAATTCTGGCCGTTGCTACGCTCCTAAGCACCAAGCATAAGTACTCAAGGCAACACATCTTGATGAATAATCAATTTTTATTTCTATACATTTAATATACATGTATATCATCAATTTGACTGTTAATAATCTAGAGTTAATAGGATTATGTCAATATAATTTCGAAAGATATTTCTGTATCTTCACCATAAAGGCTCCTTTAAGCCCAAGTAAATTTAGCTCACGTTACTGTTTCCAAATCAAATGGCTTCTTACAAATTAACATGGTTTAGAGTAAAAGGGAATAAACGTAAACCGCCAGATTACAACGCATAAGTCGATCCGATAAAAACAATGGACCCATTAGCCAGCAACACCATTAAGCGGGAAACGACGTAACTTAATGTGGAGAAACATAAACGACTACCGGAAATCATCAAAACACCCAAAAATGCTTATCGCTCACTATCGGCGAAAGAAATTAAATGAAATAATCACAAAATACATAATGTGCACATCTGCGCAATATATTCTGCCAGCAGTGTTCAGTCGTCGTGATTCTCTGCCTCCTCTTTCATTGGGGAACGACTGCGACTGTGCGATCTTGACCGTCCTTTACTCTCGGATCTCGAGCGAGACCTGCAAGAATCAATTGTTGGATGAGTTACCTACCTGTCATTTGACTCATTATTTTATTTAATTAATTACCTCCTCTCTTTTTCCTTGCTGGGTGATCGTGATTTTGAGTGTTTAGAACGAGAACGCGAGCGTGATTTAGACATTTCCTTGGTACGGTCGCTGCATAAGGGAAAGGAGTTGATTAATCTACGTCTTATATTATAACAATAATGAATAAGAATTCAAAAAGGTTAGAGGGATAGATGCTGTGATACATGGTTTGGAAGAGGTGTTCTTACATAGATCGAGATCTGGACTTAGAGCGAGCAGGGGACTTGCTCTTTGAGCGCGGTCCCTGCGAAGTAGGGGAACGGCTACGGGAACGCGACTTGCTCCTGGAGCGGCTGCGAGAGCGAGAACGCGACCTGGAGTGCGAGCGTGAACGTCTCTTGGAGCGAGATCTGGACCTGCTGCTGGAAGAGCGAGAGCGACGTCCACCTCCACCACCGCCACGGCGACGATCTTCAACCAAACGAATGCGACGCCCACACAATTCCCGGGAGTTGAGCTCATTGAGGGCGTTTTTCATATCGGAGCTCGAGGCAAATTCAACTACACTGCAAGAGAATAAACACAGATTAATACTTGATGAAAAACGCATGTGTACCTGTGAGCAGTCGATATCTTCAAAAGCTATTGATGCTTACCCCTCATTGCGATGTTGCTTATGTGCATCAGCGTAGGTAACTTCACCCGCAAGCCGCATAAAATCTTTCAGGTCCTACACGTAAAATAACCAGTTAGTTTACGTACAATCTAGCGTAAAAAGCGCAACAAAAATGAACATTACAGTGGTAAATTAAGAGCTACGTCTATCATTTCACAACATACCAGTGTTCAATACGATTCAGTAAAACCTTGCGAGTACAATTCGAATGGAGGAAAAAAAAACCTGGCATAAGAATGAACACCAAAAGCGTGCCAAAATGATGGAGGAAATACAAAATGCAATAATGGTCTTACATGAAAGCAAAGTTTTACTGTATCGCCTGTAATGTCGTATTATTGAAATACTGTTCCAGTGTGGATAAAATTTTAGTTGCAGTGCATTGTGTTTCGTGTGTGTTTTGTTATGTGCATGAAAACTAAAACCCAATGTTTTCATGAATACATATAAGCACTTCAAAGATTTACAATGAGTTTGAGAGATGATGTTTCGCTCAGCGTTTCTGTTTACTTATTTCCTTGAACGCAGTAGCTGCCTTTGTTGAATTGAATGAAACATCACGCTGTAATTGCCAATCAGCAGGACCTGGATGATTTGAACGAGCGTGATTGGGACCATCTGGACGCGACGTAGTGGAACCCTTTACGACGCGGAAAACCCTCCTCTGCTCTGGATGGAAAACACCCATTTGACGCGACCCTCAACGTGCGAACACCCTCTTGCCGCCCCTGCGATCAGCGATTACAGCAGAAACCGCGCGCGCGAGCAAAACACCATCCGGATATATGCAGATCAGAGATCGTCACGCATCATCCATCAATCCAAGTACTCATTACATAACATTATAGATAATATAAGGTATAATTTTTGACAATATGTAAAGGTATGATTCACAATATATTGCGCGTCATGCTAAGGTATTACCTGAGACACGAGCAACCAATGGGGCGGTAGAATTAGACATGAACGGGTACTCGACCTCACTTGGCCATACTGATCTCATTGAATGACAGACATATTGAGCCCTAGTACGTGTACGTCACACTCCAAGGGAATGGGAGCTCTTTGCAAAAAAGTCACTTTTATTTCATCATATGTATGCATCATCACTTCAATTAATTAATTGTTCAAATTGGCGCAGCTTGCCGAACATTTGCGATTGCGAAAAACTTAAAACGGCAAACAAAAAGAACTCGGTTTACGGCGGTATGGCAACCAATTTTACGTTACTCGCAGACTAAAGCTTAAACAATGTGTAGAAAGTTGTAGACTAAGAGGGAAGAAAAAGATGGATGAAGTTAAAAGAAGAGAAAGAAATGGTATTAAAACAAAAAAGAGTAGATCAATAGAAAAAGAGAAATCAAAGAGGATATAACACTAAGTACCAGAAGAACATGTCTGACATGCAGCTGCGTCTGTCGCGAATTTAAAGACTCGACATTGGAAAGCATCGACGGCGCCCTCGTCGTCTCATGTGATCAGCCATCTGGCTATCGAATCTTGTGAATCGCTCGACCTCGGACACTTCATGCTCTGTCTGCTCTGACCCAACTCGACCGTTTGCGTGGATGGTTGTTTGATTGGAATGGAATTGGAGTGACGCGCTGGCCAGTCGAAGGCGCAGTCCCAGGAATCGAGATAATACCCTTGCATGGAGCACACACTTGTCTGACAACACCCCCGCTCAGCTCGTGCCTTGACTCTGACACAATCGGATTGCCCTCGCAACAGTCTCGGAGACGGCGGCGGTGCTCACATCTCATCATCGCTCTCAGCTCGTTCAAATAATCTAATGATTTCGGTTATGATACAACACACGTAGCGGTGGTGATTGTAACCGCGGGAGACGCTCGGGAGGCGAGACAGGATTGAGGGGAGAGCGGTAATAAAGAAAGAGAGATAAACGCATGCAACCGGGTTGTTTGTTCGCTTTTCTCGCCTAGAATTCCCGAATTTCGACCTGGTTTAGAGGACTCACCTGCCAGCTGACACGGCTTGAGAGATTCTCGACGACCAGACGGTATTCAGTCCTAGTGGGTGGGCCATACCTGGAAGGATATCACAGAATAAATCCCCAGTTTCATAGGAAAATATAAAGTAAATCAAAATAAGCAATGAAATAAACGTCAGTTAGAATAATTTACATCAATTGCATATCAGCCCCGAAAGATGGTCATAATTCATCATAAAATGCTAACAAATGAAAAAATCGTTACTATATTATATTTGTCTTATACTCACTTGTCACGACTGCGACCACGTGTATTGCCATAACCACGACCACCACCACCTCCACCCCCGCTGCCTCTAAACTGATCGGATCCACGCGGCGTGCCACGAGCACGTTCAACAGAAACTCTGCAACGCAAATAAGGCAATTAACAATCCCACCAACATATTTCCATTAAAGACATACCGTTCACCAAGCAATTCCTTGCCATTCAACTCATACACAGCATCATCTGCATCCCTATAGTCGTCAAATTCCTGAAATAAATGCAGTAAACAGATTACAACCTACTCTTCACAATCACCACCAACTGAAGCCAGTATTGTGAAACATCAAATAAAAGATTAGCATCATTGGTATATCAGCCCCGAAAGATGGAAAATAAATCATCATAAACTGCCCAGAAATTGTACTAATTCTAATAAATAAAATAGTGACACTTACCACAAATGCAAAGCCATTCTTCATGGCAACCTCTTTAATGCGGCCATACTTCCTGAAGAACTTTTCAATGTCACGTTCACGGACTTTGTATGTGAGGCCGCCAACAAATACACGTGTACCCATTTCTCTGTAAAACAAGTTGAGTAGACAAGTGAATATGGGCTTATTTCGTACGTTTACCAACTAACTGACTTTCCTTTTGTACTTATTTCAACGACCATACATTAGAGCAAATATTTTATGGGGTTATGTAAGATAATAAGAGAGCATTTACAACATATATATCGTGGGAAATACGATAAATACTGAGTAATTTGTGATGATAATGAATTATTAACAAATTTCTCAACATCAATCAGGCATGATGCCTCCCCCAAAAAAATACTTCAGAGTAAATAATTATTTTTATTATCATGTTCGTCTCTAAAGAGAAGTAAGTAATGGCCGCCATAACTTACAGTACGACGCCGCTCACATGGCTTCAAAGCACGTGGAAATAAAACTAATTCTTCTCAACTTTATTGCCGAAATACCCAAATATTGCGTTACGTAATGCTTTTGATCGCGAGATAACCATTAATTTGAACATTTCTAGACAGTAGCTACATCATAACATATGTAAATAAACGATCAAATTCAGCAACGTAGAGGATGTTAACGCCAACACCGCAGAAATATGGTTATTAAATTGCCTTCAGCTCAATAAAAAAAAAATGGACTTACATGCAAACCCTGGATGTGTATCAAAGTGTACAAACACTTATCGTCAAGTAGTTAAACTATATACCTTGCACTTACAATTTCTATTGATTCACGTCGAAACGGGCAATATATTTGTGACGAGGACTGGAGCTGATCCCAACGCGGTCGAATGAGAAATGGCGTCGACGCGCTGGAATAAAAACAACGCAATGCGGCGGTATTTCAACTGAACGTGCGCAGTAACGATGGTGATTTACAGCGTTGCCAACAGCAAAACATTCGAGTTTGAAATATAACGAACACAACTAGATTGTTTTGAAAAAAGAAACAATTTATTGCTGTAGAAAAAAGTAAATGAAATCTTTCCCTATGAATAGTGTCCACAGACATGAACATTTATAAAAATAACAATGAACTGTTGCTTTTGTACTGATTCCAAACCGATATGATTTCTCCATCTCTTCAGAGTTTAATGCGTATTAGACCCAATAATCAAACTTAAACCGTCACACATTCAATACAGATTACTACTGGAAAGTGCTATACACGAGTTCAATACCATAAATACTGGTAATAATAATAATAAATAACGTAACATTGTTATAAAAATACGCATTAACTCCTACATCGCACGTAAATAAATACTGCTATCAAAATAGTTGATTGTGTATCTTCACCAATGAATCTAATGCAGTAAATAGTCTTTATAGTTTTTTAGTGTCTTCAACTGCTTTTTGATCTGCTTGACTAAATCTAACGGTTGAACTAGAATTGAAATATCACGACCGACGGCGTTGAGCCGGTCCTTCACTTGGTTGTCCTTATAGAACAGATTCAGTGGGCGGCCGTTAATCTCAGTGAGCACCCAATTAGTCGTTGCATCCACCGAACCTTCACAGGCAGGTGCACGAGGAGTAAGACCGAACCGAGCAGCCAGACCATCTTTCACCACTTCAGCGATGACTGCAGTGTTGCCTTCTTGGACGATTCCAAGCGATTGCCCGTCGACATCTCTATGAATGACAAACACTTGACCTCGAGGTACTCGGTTGACTACAATCTGCACATGGACATTTTGAGCTGCACGTAGGACTTTCTGCACGTCAGCTGCAGACCGCGTTTTGCAACCTTCGATTGTAAGAAGTTGATCACCAATGTGCAGCACGTTATACAACATTGGGTTTTCCTTGAGTTTCAGACCGCAAACCCATACAGAGTTGAATGCATCAACGAACGCAATGCAGTTGGTGCAGTCTTTCTTACGAAGGCGCAGTCTGACACCACCCGGATGTTCGATTTCCTTTTGTAGCTGCATGACTTGGTGCTCGCGGAGAGTGAGATACGGTTCAGGTAGGTGACCGTTCTGTAGTTGCTGAATTTGCTGATTGATATGTCTTGTGCGGCCATTTGGTTGAGCATTTTGTGTATTCTGTGTGTTTTGTGTAATGTATTGCAAATTGGACGGACCTGGGGACTGCGACAACTGAAAAACATGTTCATAACGATTAACATTATCGGTTGATTGTTCACGAGACACTGCTTGCGCTAAATTTTGCTGTTGTTCAGCTAACAGCTCAGCAGAGAGATTCTCAAAGTTAAACACATTCGGAACAGCATCACTTGAATGGTTTTCATTGTTTTCTTCTAGTGTTGAAGCTGAATCACTTGATGTTACGTTAGGAGAGCGTGAGCTCGATGAATTGGACGAGTTTGATGTGGTTCTATGCAAAATATCTCTTCTAAACAAGAAACATTATCAATAAATGGAAGCAACACATAAAAACTGTGTTTTTTATGTATTACCTTGCTATTATCACATTGTGATTGGATGAAACAGGTTCAATCCCTGGTAAAAAAGCAGGAGGAACCTCTGGGGGCGGAGGAAGTGGTGATGTAGGGTCTCTAGTAGGCAATAAAGGAGTAGCTTTAGATTCAGGTGGCTTGCTGTAGAGATTCTCCTTAGGTGTGAGTATTTTCAACTCTTCTAACTTTACTCGGAGGCTCTCAACCCAATCAAGCATTGCATCCCAGGAAGGTGCAGCTAATCTAACAACTTCACTAGAGAGGGTTATCACAAATTCATAGTCTTGGTCTTGGGCACAGATTGTGGGTGACACATGCTGGGTGTCATTAAGGCTGATGTACCATAAAGGTTTATGTAGTACAGCTGATTTGTTATCAAAATATGTTTCAAGATATGCTTCTGTGTCATCATGCACACAAAAAACAACCCAGACATGTTCCTTCTTGCCCTAGAATAGAAATCATCAATTAATGCAATGAGAACATAGTTGTCATTGTTTAATTGTTGTTAATTTGTTCAATTGTTCACACTGTTGTGAACAAGATGTGTTTTGGAGTTTATAGATAACTTACACGTTTGGAGTCATTACAGCCTTTATTTATCTTTTTGAGCCATGTATTCTTGTGTATCTCGCGGAACATGGGGCTGTCGAAGTGCCGCCCCCCGCGATTGCTCGCCTGCTCAGCCATTTCCGAAGCGTGGAGCACAAACGTCGATGCACAGCATGCACGCAGCCTCCGTCGCACATCTTCCTCGCGGAATGGACGGATTAATTGGCTATCTAAGTGCGCGACGCATCATGTGAAGTCGCGAGCCGGTAGACAAGACGTTGAGGAATGCTATACACATCGAGCAGCAGGAAGAGCAACTGGCGGCGGTACAAGGAACACAAAAAGCACGCCAAGCAGGAACAGCGATACAAGCGATGTAGGTGGTCGTGGGCAACAACTACTCCTAGGCTGAGACAACCGAAGACAACTGGTGTGGTTCAATGACGGAAAAGAAGGCGGCGTTGTTACGCAACATTTAAATTTTAAAAAGGAAGAAGTGAAAGATTTGAAAGTGCAGGAAATCCTGCACACGCCTTGCACAAGTGCACACAATAACAGTAAATAACGAACTAAATAAACTGTGCCAAACAATCGCTGAGTGTGGATGCGTCTTTTGTTACCGTTGTTGCGTAACAAAGGCAATAAATAATTTAATAACACAAATAAAGATTTAGAAAATTGTTTAACGCAAGGCCGCATAATTAATGTTGAGCGATGAGTGCTTACTTATAGCAAAATGTTTCAATTGCTACTAATGTCCACTGGAGGTAACTATATAGAATCAGTTTCTGAAAAATTGGGAATAATTTAAAATAAAATTGATCATTTAGTATCATTTTAGTATCATTATCACTAAGTTTGCCTCAAAATGCAAACATTTGTGAGAGTTGAAAATATATGGTTAATAAAGGCGGAGCTAATGTGTAGCTGACGTCACAACCACGTACTCGTGTCAGATTTCCGCTTCTTGCCGAATTTCTTTCTGCATCACCCTATAAAGCTTGTCATCAAGTTTGGCTCAAAGTGTCAAAATTTGTGGGAGTTGGAGATATGTGGTTAAAAGGGGTGGAGATAACTTGCGGGTGACGTCACGGTCACGCGCTTCTGTCAGATTTTCACTTCTTGTCGAATTTTCTCGTCAATTAATTGATTCTAAAGTCTAATATTTTAGTTCGTTTTTTTCTGCATCACCCTTTAAAGCTTGTCATCAAGTTTGGCTCAAAGTGCCAAAATTTGTGGGAGTTGGAGGTATTTGCTTAATAGAGGCGGAGCTAACGTGCGGGTGACGTCACGACCACGTACTCCTGTCAGATTTTTACTTCTTGTCGAATTTTCTCGTCGATTAATTGATCCTAAAGTCTAATATTTCACTCAATTTTTTTTTTCATCATTCTTTAAAGCTTGTCATCAAGTTTGGCTCAAAGTGCCAAAATTTGTGGGAGTTGGAGGTATTCGCCTAATAGAGGCGGAGCTAACGTGTAGCTGACGTCACTGCCACGTGCTCCTGTCAAATTTCCGCGTCTATTCGGATTTTCTCCGCTGATAACTAACTCTGGAGTACCATACTCTATAGATTGCTTTTCTGCAGTTTATTTTATGGGTTGCCAGCAATATTGCCACATAGCATGTACTTATTCTAATTAAATATGAACATCATTAGGAAGTAAACACACTTAATCAAATTTACTGTTAGTAATAGAGGAAGCAACGATGTCGTGAAAGCGTTAAATACTTTATGGTTAACTCGAATTCCACTGTGGCACTCTACCTAAGTTAATTATTAGTGATTAAGTAAAAGAAATTCAATTACCAAGACTGAGTAGGCTACAACACCCTAAACATTCATTTACAAAGTGTCAAAGTGAAATTATCTTAACACAATGAATATCAGGCACACTTTGTGATCAAACTCAACAAAAGACATACAGACATTGTTCAAATGTTGAGTAGTAAGCAATGTGTGTAATATAAAAGAGAAAAGTGTATGAAGTGAGAGAAGTAACTTAATTAGTTGCAACTAAAGTGAATAGGCAATTAAGCAAGCAAAAAAATTAATTACTTATTTTGCTAATGGAAGACCACCTTCCGTAGACAAATGATTGGAATAGAAACTTTGTCAAAAGATTATCACAAAAATAACAGTAAGAAGTTACAGAATGATATACTAAGTGTTTCACAGTCAAAACAACGGACCCTTTCTGCTGTTGCTGAAATTCCCATTATTTCACTTTTGCACATGTTAATTTTACTGGTTTAGCATTCGTTTCTACTTGCAAACTGGGTTAATGAATATAATAAACAATAAGTATTGTAGAACGTATATTAAGGTAGGAAGACCAACAATTCTGCACTTTTCAGCATTTTTCGTTACGCACGCTCAACTTGCTTAACTATCAACAAGCATCAATCAGTTTTAACTTAATTAATATAATTACAGTACATAGAAATCGGTGAAAATTGCAGTATTACAACTTAATCAAGAAAACTTTTGGATGCGTCCAGTGAATGTAATAATGCAAACAATAATTTGGAACATCAACATTGACACACTCAACATCAACCCGATTCTATTTGTCACTACAGTACTAGCTACAGTACTCGTTAATATTTTTCTTTTTTATGTCCCGTGCATGATCTATGGCCAAATTGATACGAAAACTGCTCGTAATGGTTATGAATAATAGCTGAGGTTCAACACAGTGCGTACCAAATTGAATTGTTGAGTTGGTGGAAACGATGGAAACAAAGCACCAACCGCGAAACAATTGCTGATAACAGCAATCTAGCAGTGGTAAGTGATTATCAACGTAGTTTTGTGGAGACACTTATAATGGACGACCCTAAAAGTAATAGAAATATTTGCTCCTGCGCATTCTTCATTCCGCCAATGGCTCCACTTGCTACAGTGTAAATCCTCGTGGAGGCGGCGGCAATGTATACTCCATCTCCCGTTCATGTATTAGCCGCTTTCACGCTTCCAACCACCCACACGCTTGCGCTTTACCGATCGCCAACGTCACGCTGTATTCCTGCTGCGCGCGCTAGTGCTACACGAGCGCCGCTAGGCAGCAGGTGACACCGCAGGACGTGCATTTTCCTCCACTTTACTCGACAAACAGCACAATACCACCTGTATCTTGCATTACGCATATCAATCACCATTATTGCAGTAATAGACACATATGTTGTGACTGAAATGTCTGCACGCGCGCTCTTAGTATTATCACGGTCTACATTTCCGGCTCCTGCAGGTGCAATGACGACGCAGGTCTAAATGGTGCAGCTAGTAAGGATCTCTCACGTATCAGCCAGCAGTTATCAGCAGTGTGCTCGGCGGAATACAATTAAACAGTGCTGCTGCAAGTAAAAACAAAACCAAATGAAGTCAAAACATACTGGAGATTAAAGTACAGTCGGTGGTACGTTGAAAGATAAGAGATTAATTAAGATAATATACAGTGGAAATCAAGCATATGCACAAGCAAACAAATTTAACTTACTTTTATAAGGATAAGGAAAAGAATTCGGGGATTACCTCAATCAATTGAAATTAGAGCTTAGAAGTAAAGATTACAAGTGAATTACAAGAATCACAAGGTAAAAACTAAAAATGATCAGCGAATATAATAATTACGGAGAGTTTGGAATGGATGATCACCCAGCTGGAAAGCGTTGGGATCCACTGGGCGCCCCCAATGACGACAACGAGGCGCGGGAGGATGAAGCGCAGCTTTCCACGCGCCGGTTTGATAACGAGTGCTCTGGTCATCATTGGTAAGGAATTCATCATTTTAATTCAATTATTGTTGAGAGAAAATCAATCAAATTTGTACTAATATTGACTAAACATGTGAGAAAATAAGTAAGTGTTATTCAGGTAAAGTAATAATTAATTGAATAATTATTACACTTTAGGTTATGATCAACTTCAGAAAGTTAGACGTAATTGATTTAATAGATGCTAATACCGGTTTCTAAATGCCTTAATTAAAATTCTCCTTGCCACTTTGCTTTGGCGCCAATATAATGTTGGATTATTTACAATTTTTATTCTCCACACTGTTTTCCATTCTCCACCTTATTTTGCTTTTACTTAATTTGCATAAATATTTATAACAATCAATTTTGCTTGATTTTAGTCTTGTTCTTTCTAAGAATTATAAACATAAATTATATTTGTTTGCCTTGAATAAAATGTTGTTATTTCATGTGTTTCCTTCAACTTTTCTTATGGGAGGCTAGTAGTTTTAGCTTCAGTTTCAAGAGCCAATGGAAAATTAATTTGGCATTGAATATGTACAGATATCACCCTCCAATGTTGTATATTTTCATTGCCTTGTTTTTCATGCTCAAATTAGCATAGATATAACTTGTTTAGTCACAACTTTATCACAACCCATCTAAATATTCTAATGTGTTGTCTAACAGATTATAAAACATATCCACACAACATAAATAACAACAATTGTTTCAAAGTTTATCCTTTAAAATGTTTAACTATTTGTCTACTAAAGAAATATCCTTTTGTGAATTAAATAAATGCTGGTAATTCCTATTTACAACTTACTTTCTGTATTTGGATAGTTTGAAACTTTTTTGAGATTAAATCATTGTTACAGTATTCACATTGAAAAATACAAACACCTTGAAGAGGAACAAGATCTCCTCAGCTCTTCCTTGTTTGCTCTGACAACGCACTTCGCCCAAGTTCAATTCCGCCTCCGACAAATAGTCGAAGCCAACGCGGATGACAAAGAAGACCTCCTGAAATCCCTGGAAGAATTCGCCTTCCGTGGTATCCCTGACATTTCTGCCGTCAGAGAAAACATCTCTTTGGGAGACACGACTCTTAGTGAAGCTGTCAGCATGCGATGCACTCAACAAATTGAACTGATCAATAAACTAAAAGACCAGCTGCATGAACTAGAACAATATGCGTTTGAAAGTGGGCATGCTGGTGTCCCACAGAATGTGATCTTAGAAAGACAACGAGTTATTCTCAATGAGCTTAAAGACCGTATGAATTTAGAGCTGGATGAGGATCAGTATCATCAATTGACCCCAGATGCCGTCAAAGCGCAAGTGGATCAAGCTCTAGGACAATTTGTGAGCCCACTCAAGATGAAGGAGCACCTCGTAGCTCAGTTGAAAACGCAGGTCGCGGATTTAGAAAGGTTTATTGGATATTTGCAGATTGATAACAAACACGCCAAGTGCGCATGTGGTTGTTCATTGCATTCAGTTGCAAAAAACAAGTGCAGGGAAGATACACTAGGAATTGTTCAACGGACTGCAGAGTTGTTACAAATGTTTGCATTGTTACAACTAAGAGGAAACCAACAAAGGTTTAAAAAGAATAATTTAAAGACAACAATGAAAGTTAACCATTACGGGTAATATTCTTCCTACTTATACTCCACATAATTTATGAGTGGATATGATTACAGGGACTTACGTGCACGACTTGAAGTCGCCATCGCAAGAGTGAGAGATATGATGATCACTGCAGAGGCGTCCCCAATGCCGTACGAAGGCGATTATAGCAGTGATTCCGAATCCCCAACTGTTCTCTGCAATGTGCAGATCACCACCGCTGTCCGGAAATTGCTAGCGCTTTCAATAAGGGACCTAGTACAGCATGGTACCTACTCACCTGGGACAACCCACAGTGTGGTACCATTCATGGGATGCTTTACAAGGAGGAATTCTACTGGCGAGCCATGTGTCCATGCCTGGGAGCTGATCCTCGAATACTATTCGTTGAAAAATGGGGAGAGTTTCAACGCTACACCAGCAAGGAAGTTGTCACAGAGTTTTAACTTAGATATTGCTGGGTCCTCGGTAAATAGCAACAAGCAGAGCATGTTAAGTGCAATCGGGAACATCATTTCAAGTCATTCGAGATACAAACGAAGTTATGATGCGCATTTCAAAGCGTTTGTTTGTGCTGCATTGAAGTAAGCTCTTAAAACTTGTGAAATATGTGCAAATTAATTATTTTTGTTTTGCTTCTCAGCGCAAATAAGCTGGTAACGTGGCTCAGCTTGATTTTCCAATGCAAGCAGTTAATAAATATGTACTACTTACCGTGGAGTTATGTCATGAAAACAGGTAACTATTCCTCGTATCTATAGAATTGCTTACTTTGATAAAGAATGGGTTGTTGAAAACAAATGATATTTAACAATACTTATCGTAGTATTATTAAGTAATACGTGTACGTCAAACTTTGTTAGACATTTTATCGCTATTTTAACGAGGTCCTTAAATGTTACAGGGTTTCAGGACGGGCTGCAAAGTTTGGATACGTTGACAAGATTCAGCTTTGATTTACCAGTGGATCTGGCAGTGCGACAGTTTCAAAATATCAAGGATGTCTTTACATAAGGCTTAAAAAGCATTAAATTATGTTGATCTGCTTTATATTTTGTTTTAACAGCCAACAATTGCGAAATCTATGTATGTTGATGCTGTGACATTTGCTCAATTATTGGCAATATTTGCACTCTTACTGGGTTTGCTTACGTTACCTAAATGGATATGCTTCCAATTTGCTGATAAGTTCATCGTTGCTTTCTTTAAAGTCATTTTCAAGCGCAGAAATATGCGAATATCAGCTGAAGACTTGATAATATTAATCATGACTTAAGAGAATTAAGTGCAAGTATTAAGTCAAGGCAACAAGTTCTTTATGGCGTCCAGTTATAATTAATTAATTTATTAACAATGACAAAGTGTCTAAAATTACATGACTAGTGTGAAGGCTCCACTATAAAACCATAAAATTTACGATTTTCATTTAAATCTCAAGTTGGAATTATACTGATTAGATTATGACTGAGTAATGCCCTGACGGAAATCTCACACTTTGATGAAAAATTGTTATATAATATTGCATTAAATTGTTTACGTTGTTGTAATACGTTAAATTGCGTCATGTACAGTGTACAAAAAAGAACGAAAAAAAAAACACGAACGTGATGCTAAAACACTACAAACATTTAACAAGGCAAGTAACAAAGCCGCCTACTATAAATATATCTAACAATAGATAAACCGGCATAATTCCCTCCCTGCGTGTAAATTAACTAATTCCCTACATTATATCGTACGTATTGTTTACGTTACTCCTATCTTAGCAAGAACCGTATAAAATCGCTTTACATTCACAATAAGTCTAAACTAAAATATTAATTACTCTGCGAGTATTAATTACTCTTGGCTTTCTCCTTTTGTAGAGGTGTTCCTGATGGAAATTTCACCAGTTCAGTGAAGATTAACGTACCTACAAAAACTAGCCCTGTACCAAACCAATGACCAAGTGTAAAAGGATTTTTGAAGTAAACAATCGAGAATATTAAAGATAGAAACTTTCGAAGGGTTACAACAAGTGTCACTGTTAGTGATGTACATTCAGTTGTCAGAACGTAGACTGAGGATATGCAGAGATATTGTGTGATAACATTGCCAATCATGTAGAGAACGAGAAGAGGTGCTCCAATATCGAGTAGAGGAATGTTGGTTGGTTCACTGTTCATCATCACTTGGTAGTGTTCAATGATGCTAGAGCCATAGAAAGCAAACAAAGGAAGTGATAACAAATGCTAGAAACAATAATTCAAATTACAATCAAGATACTGAAGATCTAAGAGTTGTAAAGCTTACAGTGTAGTATAATGCCTCCTCTGGATGTTTTCCATGCTCTTTATACAAAGTCTCTTGGAAGATACCCATCCTTGCAGAAAGTAGCAATGCAGTTGTAAGTATAATAATGCCTACAATCCACCAGAGGAAATCAACTTCACTTTGATCTTCACCTTCTGCATCTGGGACTGCACCATCTCCATCACAATTCTTACAGGCGGCTTTCTGGTTGCCAGAAATAAATGTGCAGATGATAATTCCAGCAGTGATCATAGCAACCGAAAGGAACTTCGAGAAAGCGTATTTTTTCTTGAGAATCCAAATTCCCATTATTAAATTAGCTATTAGAGATCCCTACAATGGAAAGTGAGTATTATTTTCTATATCTTCAGGGAGTTCTAAAAAAATCAACTAAGATTTTAATGGTCGTAATATATTCTTTTTTTTTCAACTATTGGACCTTCAGTTTAATCACTGTTTTCGAATAGTTAAACAAACACTTTACGCTGGTTTTAATGGCATTCAAATCTAGTTGTGTAACTTTTATCATGTTGTTCATCATGCTCTCATTCCCTCATTTTCATGGAAAGTATTGACGATACACAAATACAGACAGAACATTTTTACCACAAAACCCTACTAGAATAAGATTACTAAATCGAACATTTATAATTGATCTAAAAACGAATAGTTGTAAAAGGTCTTCTGGTGAAAAATAGATCTCTCTTTTAACTACCTTAATTTATGAAAGAACTTGCTGTAGTTCACGGTCCGTTAATACGTTTTTAGATAATGAGCACTTTGACTCTGCGATGTCTAATTTGTTCATTTTCCCGAAAAGTATAGACAGCGGATTTAAAATTACTACAAAATCCTACATTAGGGAGGCTGGAATAAAGTCATTAAATAGCAAGTTAATTGTTAATTTGGGAAATGTGCTTTGACCGACTTCGACGTGTCGTGTAAGAACATTAATATATTACTTACAGCTCTGAATATCATATGTAAAGGCACAGGAATGTTAAAGCTGAAGGCCCAATTGTTAAACACACTCGTTATAAAAAAGAAGCAAACGAGTTTAAAGTAGGCAGTCATGTGAATCTTTGGCTCAACGGTGCCAAATTGATGTGTTGTGATGAATCCATGAATTGCAATGAAGAGGAACTGGAGGAATGTGATTAGGTGGCCGCATCCTGGATCATTCCTACGCAAGTCACACAGATTAAACAATCATAGATATTACTTCAATCCATTCATGAAACTATCCACTTACCGAACTAAGTATTCCAAAAACACATTATTTAATCCGCATCCAATGTAAACTAGTGCAATTGCAATAAGTGCTTTGGTATTCATTGTCTTGACTGTTGACTGATAGTTCTATATTGTTTCATTGGATGCAACTAAAACAATCGGAATGTCGTAACTGAATCAATGGGCTGTGAATCCATTGAGTGCCGAAATGAAAGTGAAGTCGCACTACTCTACTTTTGATAAGCATTATCAGATAATTTAGTTTTCAAGAATAATTCATTTGCGTTATTTATCAGTTATTGTTTAGTTTGCCCGCACTGCGATTGCGACACTTTGGCGTGGCTTCATGTAGTATCCGTTGTCAAAGGATCGAAATTGCTACAAATTACCTTAAACCAAATTGCAAAGGGTTTCAAGTTTGTTTCAGTGGCAATCAACGTTTCTTATCAACTGCCTACTTGTCATACCACTTATAAAAGTTGATATGCATGGCAGTTATTTACTCAATACTACAACTACTTGACTAATTTTAATGTATGTTTTATGCTGCCTTAATATACACTGACTTCAGTGAGCAATTGAAGTCAAGGAAACTTGTTTACTATTACAGCTAAACTTAAGCAGCAAATGTGAAAAGAGCATGTGAAATAAAACCTTCAGCTATCTTGAAAGCAATTATATGATTGGTATGGTGCTTTGAGTGCTGTAATCAGAGATCATCGTACGGAAAAGTGTATTGTCATTCATACTCACAAAACACAAGAACTTCTTTTGAATATGCTCAAATCTGATGATGCCAACTGATACAATTGTTTATTTCTAGATTATTTCTGGCAATGTACGTGTTTTATTGGGCCACACAAAATTCGCACAAACAACAAATACTCGTAGCTGTTTGTTTATTCAGTCGACTCGGCCTATTTGTTTATTCGCCTTGGCACAGGAAGATAGTTGGAGACCGATAGCAAGTTAACAATTGCTTAAATGCTGGAACCGAAAACTCCGATTTGTTCACGGATTATGTTACGCTGGAACGTAGTATGTCAGTTTTTCGAGGTTATGAACACCTGATGCGCAAAACCACAGCAATGACAGCAATTAAGGCAATGTAGATAGAAACAAATTTTCACGTGTTATCTAGTTATGAGGTTCGCTTTATTTAATACCATAACTCAAGCCTGACTATGCCTTTATTTCTAACTGCCACCAATAGTAAATTGCAAACTGGAAATAAAGAGCGGTTTGAATAAAAACAAAGGCAACCGCAGGCGCCTGCAGGCAACTGCAGTGGGAGAAATTGATATTGTTAACTACGAGCACCGATGGCGCTGTTGCATAGGGCTTTAACATCGATGTTTTTTCTACACCAACGATAAATAAGAATATTTGACATGCATGAAAGCATTATTTTAAGAGTGCAATTGAAAAACAATCTTTTAAGAGTGATGAAGAAAGACATTGAAGTATAATTAATTAGAAAGAACGAAGACTTTTGACAAGAGCACCTGGTCGTGACGTCAGTGACACGTAAGCTCCACCTTTATTGATCATATACCTGCCAATTTCCACACAATTTGAACATCGATCTAAACTTGGTGGCAATCTACAAAGGAGGATATAGAAAGCCACTCACAAAAGACTCAGAATTCAGATCTTTTTATGAGCCGCGATAATAAGAAAAGACGGAGAATTTTGACAAGAGCACCTGGTCGTGACGTCAGTGAAACGTAAGCTCCACTCTTATTGATCATATACCTGCCAACTTCCACACAATTTTGAATATCGATCGAAACTTGGTGGCAATCTACAAAGGAGGATACAGAAAGCCACTCACAAAAGTCTCAGAATTCAGTTCTTTTTATGAGCCGCGATAATAAGAAAAGACGGAGAATTTTGACAAGAGCACCTGGTCGTGACGTCAGTGAAACATAAGCTCCATCCTTATTGATCATATACTTCCCAACTTGCACAATTTTCAGAATATCGATCCAAACTTAGTAGTCATTTAATTAAGATTCCATAATATTGTTCATGATTAGAGTGAAATCCTCCGTTCAGAGTATATACATGCAAATGATGAAATTTTCAGCATGTATATTAATCCTCTGAGGGTATTCATTATAAACTGATTGCGTACAAGTTAATTATCGATTCTATTAATCCCATCCCACTCCACTTGCCACGTCGAATCTGCATTGAACCTGGAAATGTACTTCCAGCCCAGGATTAGCTGATTATATCTCTGGCGTTTGCCTGAGCTTCCAATTATAATCCTCATCTCCCTAATTTAGGAATTCATCCATCGTCAACTGTAAAAATAGTTTGAACTGTCCAAACATCTCCTTATAATAATTTCCGATCAACATTATTATGCTGACGAGGAATCAATTAATTGCACTTATCGTAAACAACCGGATGAAATTCAATCTCCCGACGAGTATGATATTTCTATAAATATACACAACACACGCATGATATGTTTACGTGAGGCGGTGGATTTACATAGGACGTTCGTGTAAATCAACACTGACGCGCAATGTACGTCTACGTTGGCGTCCCGACGCCGCCGCATATTGTCCATTGCTCGGATCCCAAAAACGCGTCGAGCTACAACGTGATGCGTCATTTGAACTGAAACACTCTGCGTGTACAGTCTACATTAACAAATGTTCCTTTCATGAGAAAATCTGTGGCCAGATAAAGCAACTTATACCTAATAAAAGCATTAAAAGCAACATTCTGTTATAATTATTTATTGTATCATCACGAAATGGTGACATTTTCACGAAAAAGCAAACAAAACAAGTGCATTAAGCGTGTCATTAGTACGAAGCTTATGACGTGGGCAGAGTGGTCAAGGTCGACAGTGTTGGGAAAGGGTGAAGCGGGAAGGTGTTTAGTTTGTTTGACAGTAAAGAGGGCGATGTAGGGAGGCATTATTAGTTATTACCTCAACAGTAGTGTTGCCCGCGGCTGCAATCAGATGGTGCTCCAAGGTGTCTATGCGAAGCGACGCCTGAAAGTTTTCCCGACTTCATTACTGGCGCTACAAGCTCTACTGAAAGCACGGGTTTACTCAGTGTGTAGTGCACTCGCTAGCATAGCGTTTTTCAACTGTTTGCACAGTTTGCACTGTTTTTAAATCGCGTGCGACGCGCGTCGGCCGCTTTTGTTTACGCGTCGATTGCTCCGCCTTTTCGTCTCTGTACATTGTGCAGTGCACATGAATGCAAGTGATTCAAGTGTAGTACACTGTGCTGCAAGCGTCGTGTGACACAAAGGCGCAAGAGACCCCTCCAGACACGTTAAAACATTATCCCTACACGAACAGCTATCGTGAAGTAATTAAACTACGTGACATTGAAAATTCCTACTTAAAACAACAACAGATAATAATAATTGTATCAATTCAAGTGAGAACTGTGGGTTATTCCCAATTGGACACACCGCTGGAAATAAATCATTTCGTTACAATTCAACAGTGTGTTAACCGAAACAATTAGATGACAACTCGAGCCAAGTGTCAATGGTTCCTGTTGATTTAATTAGAACACGCGTTGGTTTCTACAAAGCAAACAATCAAAGTAGCGTCGGTGCTGGTGATTGTTTTGCACTTGTTTGTAGCAATCAGCTGATGATAAAGTTGGTGTGAATTGTGGGCGAGTTGACAAAGAGTGCAAGATGCCGGATCGGTTCAAAGTAACCAAGTCCGAGGTGCGCGGCGAGTTTTACGGCTTTCGTGATGGGCTACAAGCTGGAGGCGGTGGACGTGCAGCGGATATGGATGGGAGCGATAACGCGTACGACAAACTGCTGCCTGATGCCAAGCAAGAGCGCCACGTGCAGCCCAAGTCGCCGCCGTCCAAGGGGGGTAAGAATGAAGGTGAGTCATTCAATGGATTTTCTTATAAATAGATACTTGCTAGGAGGGAGACAAGATATACAATAGATGTTAATAAATTACCTTTTGTTCTGTTTGTTGTTTTTTGTGTAGGGAAAAAACTATTTCGTAGTTGGTTACTGATTTTTACGTGATTTTTCCACGTACAAAGCTTGCTTCTAATCCGACGAATGTAAGCTGTGTTGAAGGGAAAGCAAGGCTTGGCTTTGTTGCAAATCCAATTACAAGGGTTGTTTGACTGAAAAGGGTCGAACTTGTTTTACACTGCAAAGACCTGCATGTCACATTCATCCGGGAATAGAAATTTAAAAAAAAACCCCAGACGTGCAGTATTTATTTGATACATTCACAACTAATTTGACTTAAGCGTAGAAATATAAACACCAAGATAACATTCCATGCTTATGGCATTAAAAGGTTGAAAACCTATTAATTTGTGTTGGAATTCAAATAAACGCTACAAGATGCAAGTGTGGTGGCCTATATATATAAGAAGAATTCAAATAAATTCTCTTCCGAAAAACCCGAATATTGTTGAGTGACATTTCATGTTTGTTTATTACGTATTAACATAAAGTGTTTACAATTTATTTACAACATTGTTATTCTATTTAGCTATATCAATACTTTGTTCAAAAACTATTCATTCGGCACGCACGATTAAAACGCTTCCCAACTCACTGTATGTGCCAATCAGCAATTGCAATTGTAAAATTAGACAGTTTAATTAAACGATTGAAGTGCATCGACGCGTCAATTGTCCATCCAGGCGTTGGTCGCATACTCGCATTACTTCTTTGAGCTGAGCGTGAGCTGCAGTTGATTGCAATAATCGCCTCAATTGATTGTTTAGTGCGCCTTAATTAAACATTTGTATAAGAGCGTTGAAACAGTTGAAACCCATCTGCAACATTGTTCAATGATGATGAAGTTGGCTGGTTTCAAAATGTTTTAGTTTCTATTTATAGTTGACTTACAAGCAATAAACTGCAAAATAATATTATATTGCTGGAAACGGGTTTATTGTTATTGACGACTCTACAAGTCTACGCTGTAATTATCAAGTAGAATACGATGAAATACGGAGGCAAAAAGGAGTAGCGAATAGATACTGTTTTGAAACGCATGATATATATCAATGGAAAAAACCAAAGTTGTTTTTTATGATTGACCATAAACGTGCATGCTATGTAATTTTCTTATTATAATTATAGGCAAGGAATCATAACTAAAGACTAACAAAATTCGAATTTCAGGAACATCTAGAGCGATTATGATTCATTATGATTAAAACACTGCAAAGTTTCGGAAATTTTTTGAAAAATTTTAATATGTCCTGCTTGCGATGGAAATTACCCTTTTTTTTGCTTGACAAAAATGTCTTTGATTGGTACCAATACAATATATTAACAACCAAGAAAACTTATTTGTGTAAAAAGAAGCACTTTGTCTGTTTCTTTGAGAAGAATGTGAATCTCCTCATCAATCACATCATTTTTGCTATCAAACAATGTATTTATCAGATGATGGAATTAATATTTTTAATTTTTTAGCAAGAATATGAAATGTTTTGCATGAAAACTTGACGAATATTTGATTTATCCACTGAAATCGTTTGTTAAATTACAGAATTTTGTTGACAGAAATAGACGCGTATTTACATCTCAATGCGTTGTATAGTTTAATTCGATTAATTTATCAATAATGACACAGCAATTTCCACTACTATTCCTAATTCTTCATATAGAAATAATTCCCGTTATCATTTCCATCTATCTATGCACTGTTATCAGCTATCATTTGGCCATGAATAATTAACGAGCATTCCTTCCAAAGTAGCATTATAAGCAACCAGTTTAGTTGAAACATTAATTATCATTGATGTAAAACAACGCTAGCTATGTTTGCGTATTCTATTCATTTAATTAAAATTAAATTAAGTTCAAAGAATACTTTTCTTTGTTCATTTATTGCAAGACGAAATGGAGTTTTTTTCAAAGTGAAAATTGAATTGTTCAATGATTTGCTTTCAATCAGAGATTTTTAAATGCTCTGAAAGTATCTGAAGGCGAGGTTCAGATTGTAGTACATCCATTTTCAACCTGTGACACCTAGTTGTGAGTTCCGCTCGTCTAAACATTTCCGCTGTGGCGTAAATAAACCACTAGGTTTTATAAAGTACGCTGATAACATACGTTAGACATTGTACTAATGGTGTTAAAACGTTGCACACGCTAGCTAGCTGTCAATGGATTGGGTTTGACAACCAACTTCGCATTTGGTCACTGTGGGGAAATAGAGGGGAAGCAGTGAAAGCAGAGTTGTTTAGTGTCCTGGAAATAATCCTAGGAGTTTCCCACAGAAAGAGGAGAAGTCAATACTAGAGTGGGCACAGGATTGATTAAAAACACTTTGCTGATTTGATTCTAATGTAATTTGGGTTGCATAACTGCTCAAAGTAGCGTAAAATGCGGAAATGTAGAGAAAGTTTCAGCGTAAATAATATGCATGTTGCATAATGAAAATACTGGTATGGTTAGTAACACTCTGTGGCGATTGTATTTATCGATTTTAATTTCTGTCATGATAAATGGGTTCTATTGTTTCTAGTTGGAGCTATAAATAGATTTCCACTGTGCTCATGCAGGGATAAATTATGTCTAATAAATCTTGTTGCTATCACAAGCAATAAACTTTTGGAATTTGTCAATTTATATTTCACTACGTATTGTTTTATTTATTGCTAGTTAAAAACAAAAAAGCGTTTATATAGCAAATAGTTTTAAATGCAGTGTGATATGATATTGATTAATTCCTAGGTCCTAATCAATCAGCTAGATTAAGCTGTGTTTAGTGCCAATTTGTTGCACCAAACGTTAAGTCGGCTGAAGTTGGTTTGCGGTTACAAGCGTGATAATTCTCTGCGGTTGTCGATAATGTTACATGTCATTCTCGACATGAAAACGTTTACGGTGTCTGATTGCACAGTGTAAAGTATTAGCATACACAACTCGCCTTTGACTTGCCATCCTCTTCATGGAAGCATATTTACATTGCTAATTTGCAAATAGTTTCAACGGGTAGCTGATTTGTCCTGAGTTAGCTATTCTCTAGGTAACATATTGGTAAATGGAATTTTCAGTTCAATTTGACACATTTTTATGGTGATTTCTCTTTGGGTCGAGTTCTAATTACCTAAAATTGGGCTGTCATTGGTCGAGCACAAAAATTCCGTGTACAGTCTATGATAAGTTATTAACGTATCATTTTAAAAAAGCAAGTTTAATTCTCATACTAATTGAAGTGTGCTTGGGGCTACTTGATCCGCGCATTCGCGAAATCCGCGAGGTCACGCGATAATTAGCGATCGTCGCGTCGTCGACGCGAGCGCCACAAAGGCACCGTGGTCTAATGGCTACGAATTCTGGAAACTGTATGACAGTCGACACTCAGCCACGGAGCAAACAACATCTATTGCAAGCTACTCTCCTCAATAAAAGCCCACCTCTTATCATATACCATTAGGATCACTGATCTCTAAAACAAAATCCAACTCAACAGCACAGGTTTTATAAGTAGCAATTCAAATTCATATACCAGTAGAATACGCAAGTAATATCACACCTTTATATAAATTAAGGCACATCAACAAACCAACTCAATACAATGCCAGTATACCAAACTTCATCACATATATTATTATACACTAATACAACTATTGGTTTGATTTGCAACACTGTACTTAACATGGGAGTTTAACGAAAGGAATAAATATTAATACCAAACAATTAAGTCATAATAATCTAGATATTTGAGGCAGTATAATTGAACTTCATCTGTAATCGACCCATCATATTTATTTTCGTCAATTATGCGCTTTATGTTAATTGTCTTTAATTCTCTTACTACTTTTTTTTGACTGAAATACGCGCGTAGGCATAATATATTCGCAATTTAGAAATTTTAATTTGACTTTAACAGTCTACCGGGAAGCGGTTAATCTATAATCTCTTTGCGTTCTTGGTCGGTTCCTTGTGGAAAGCGCATACGATACCAAGGACGCAGCCCTTTATATTTTTAAAGGGACCGTGAGAATCGAATCTATATGCATGAGATGATAACCAATGGAATGAACTAATGAAATTAAGTCAAAAAGAACTAAATAAGCACAAATTACAATGATTTGTACAATAATTAATAGTTAATTTTCTATACTAAAAGAAGTAGTAGTTTGTTTGAATGAATCAGATTTTGCAAGAACTAACTACTAATGTAAGTATTACATATGTATTTCTGATGTTCTACTAAATTTTCCGGGATATCTAAAGTCTGTAAGTACAGCAGAGAGGGCAACAGTATTTGGACGATAGTGGAACGCTCGGATAGCTGTGGCCTCTATTTTGGTTGTTGATAAATACTTTTTAATAGCTGGATAAAATCTATTGCAGATTTTCTGGTTTTGAGATATCTACAGTTTTGAAGATTTCTATACTTTCGTAGATTTCTTAGAGGAAAACTACTACTGAGGTGTAACTTTATGAGGTTTGCAGCAGAAAATAATATTTAATGGAAATCTCCAAGGTGTGAAATCTTTTGAGATTTTACATCAAATAATTGGCAAGTATTAAAGGAAACTCATCTCAATACATTGAATATCAGACACGTCGTAATCATGTTCAACGAAATACGCTTGCTTTACTTTGCTTTACTGTTCGAATATTTAACATTAAACAATTACGACTGGAATGATTTGATTAACAAAGTCATTCAACTTTACATTGTAAAATGTGCAAACAACAAGTCTGCGTGTGGTAATTAGCATTATAACCAACACTGAATTGCGGCATTAATTAATATTAAAGTTGACAAATTGTTGTTTGTAATGCGGCACGCAATTTGTGTTTTACAAGAGGTCAAAGAGAATTAAGAGTGTATAGCACTTTGAAAACGGGAGAAAGAGAAGCATAATTAAGACATATAAATATTTAGTTATCAACTACGTATTTTAATGACTAAATTAACAGCTACTAATTAAAAGTTGTAATTTCATGTGATGAGTTTTTATTTTTGCATTGAAAGCTTGATGAAACTTGCAACAGATGGAGCTGCATTCACCATTCTTACCTTTTGCAGGCTTCCGCTTGGGATAAATTCTGCGCCTGAACTGTTATTGTTGAATTATGATCATTGAAGTAGGAGTTTATATTTGAGAAGATGGCGAAGATTGCAAACGTTGCAGCTTGGTAGATTTACATTCAGTGCTTTACCCCCTGCTCTGATGGCAAACAGGCCGAGGAAAATAGGAAAACAAATGCAAACGTTGTGCATACATTGTAACTTACATCCTGCGGCGTTTACGGCTATGTACACAAAATGTTGGTGCTGCAGCAAGCTTGTTTGTTTCATGTTACATTAAAGCTGCGTTACTTTGAGAAAGAAAAATAATGCTTTTATTCTGAGAATTTCCATTGGACGTAAGTTGATTTTCACTTTATTATCTAAAGTTTGTAATTATTGTTCTGAAATTATTGTTGTTTGATGCATGAAAATTGTGAATATAAAGTTAATGAAAGTTAAGTTTACTGTCGTTTACTTTTAGCATGCAACATCATTAACCACATCTTAGAGTGACGTGGACACTGTACTTTGCTTGTGTTGCCAGAAAGGAGTAGATTCTCAACTGTAGATCGAATTGCAGCGAACAACAAGCATACAACATTGCTTTGACCTTTAACATGTTAGGTAGCACATTGTCACCTCCATGAATAAACAAATGAAACATCCATTAATTACCATTTGAAACGACGATAATAATAAATTATTCCATCATCAATAAGCTTATCAACATCAAGAGTACTTTGCATAAACTATGTCCCGATATATATATATATCCCGATAATACGATGGATGTTTTTTTATTGGCCATTCGGATGGATTGCACGCAATAAGGCATTAATTTTAGGTTAATGCTGGGCATTTTATGATGAGCTAGATAAAAGCCACAATTATATGCATACGCTTTAGTTCACCCATTTATTCATTTATTATTGTGCACGGTGATGTGTAATAAATGTGTTCTACTTCGGCTTGACAGGCTTGACATGAGCTATGCGTAATGAAAATACAAAAGTGGAAGTGCACCAATTATTGAAAATGGTGCATTAACAATGGAGTTATTCATGCATGTGTCGTGTATAATTGGGTATTATATAAATTCAATTTGCTGATATTTTCTAGGCCATTTATATTCCATTTGCATTCCATCTCAGCTGCTTTTAAAAGATCAATGCAATCAAATTGTGTTTCTCTTTTACTATATTCTGCAGCCAATTCTTATACATCAGCATTTTAATTATGCCGATTTCCTTCATTGGATTGGCCCATTTCATGATAATTGGGGTACGAATTAATTTGTGCTATTTTGTCGAGATTATTGACAGATTTTATTGAAGCTAATGATGATTGACATTTTAAATAGATTTTATGTAGTTGTCTTTAATTCAGTTGAATATTTATCGTAATTTATGGCGCTGAAGAAACGAAAATTATGTAAATTGTGCACAATTTGCACAATAACAATCCTTATTGGATATATAAGGAATTTGGCTTTTTATTTCTTGTTGAAATGTGATGCTAGCATTGAATTGTTTGCATTGTCCCACTTTCTAAGAGATGGTTTTATTGGGTATTGGGTACTGTACAGATAGACTAAATTGGGAGGTTGTCTAGGATTAAATAGCGTAAAAATAATTCTTCTGATAAACGCTGCATTTGACTGTAGCAGCGAGAGCAAAAGTATATGTTTGTGTACATGAGTATGAATCCTGCTGAGAGGGTATAAAATATATATATAATATATAAAATATATTCTTATAGAATCCAGTCGCCAATAACGAATTATGTACGCAGTAAAATAAAGGGGAAGACATTTTTTAAATGTTGCATATTGCTGTAGTGTAACTTAGTGTGCAGTTGTTGTGAATCAGGTAGATTTCGGCTGCTGCAATCGACAAAAAAGGGTTACCCGACTTACCTGCCTTGTGAGTTGTTTACGTTCGTGGAGAGGCAGCAGATCAAAACATTGTGCTCTACTGTTGTTGAATCTAGTCTAGAATAAACTGGATCCGTAAGGTGCTGCCCTCATCAACATATATATACTCACCAAATATTCTATTCCCATCTATGCAAGGATGCTAATAATATTAAATGGTTTGTATTGCAATTCGACAATGAATTTAGTGCCATTACTTTTCTAATTTGCTGCGGAGGGTTTTAATTAAAAATTAGATGTTCAGTGCAGCATATTTTCTCAATTTTCCTTTTGATAGAGAATACATTTTACATAAAATTTAAAAAGGTCTTACTGTTTATTTTCGGTAAACGAGAGTTTTAAAAGATTTATTAAATTTCCGGCAACTTTTTTCATTTAATTAAACTTTTACTTTGTGCACTTCCCTTGTTCATGTTTATATTTCCCAATTACTTGGTAACTCTTAATACTTGCAAAATGTACTCTAGGCAGATTATTAAGCTTTACTCGAAGCATTTTTCCTGTTTCTTTTCAAGAAATCATGATCTTTTCACGTCAATAACGGGAAAACAGTATTGCCGTATTCCAAGACTGGAAATCAATTATTCTGATAGATAAAAAGGGTAATCAGTTGATCAGTTTATGACGGTTTATTACAAAATAATATAATGCCACAAAAATACAATTTTTACCTGTAATGTCGTGTTTAAAACTGTTATATGGGGTTGCGCTTGATGCAATTTTTCACCGTTTATCATTTTTGTGTCATTTTCGCAGCTGGATCCTCGAGAAGGGAGGTGCGACACAAGTGTATATTTCGCAGGCAAATTGCAATTTGATCGTGATGCTCATGCTCATTACGTGTTAATAAACGTGTTGCGAATTGAAAGTGAAAAATAGGTCAACGATGAAAATGGATGAAACTTGTATGCGGTGTACATGAACAGTAATTCGGTAATATTTTTCATAAAATATGCGCCGTGTGGATGCATCAGGTCGATCGCGACGGTGTTTTCCTGCTTTGTGCCTGGAGTTTGGGATTCTGGGAAGAGCAAAGGTCACACCTGGAGAGGAAGTGCAGATCGATGACGGCCGGTGCAAATGATGGCATTTTTCGTAGAAGAGCAATATAACCAAGTAAAATAAATTTAAATTCAACATGACTTAAATAGACAATTTGATGAAGGTCTTTGAAACTTGAGTGGAAAGTCTGCAACGGAAAATTTGCAGCCTTGTTTAAAAATGCATGAACTTAATAATGCAGGAAACGCATAATAAAGTAGAATACACCCCGAGAGAGAGAGAGGGAGAGAAGGATTTAATTTAAATTTTGATTTTGACAAACGAGTGTTATTTGTCAGGCTTGTCTTTCTTATCGCGGCGACCATGTATATTTCGCACGACAGGATCAGAAAGGCTTCACTCGCGTGTCAGCAATATGTCATAGGAACGTGTAATATTTATTAGCGAAGGCATACAAATTGACATGCAGGAACTTAATTTACATCGGAACACAACGAATCAAAAAGGGAATCCACATTTACCAAAATTCCAATGAGTTTTTGTAGTTTTAAGAAATAAGGAAGTGCAATGAAAAATTTAATAGAATTGATTTTCAATTGTGTGACATGTATTGCTTGCTGCTCATATGGTGGTTGGTATCATGGAAATCATGTTTCAAATTCTCAACACTACCATACTCTTTCCTATCAATATATTTACCTATTCCCTATTACCTATCTATTTCTTAAAAATATACTGGGAATTTTATATTTCACTGACATTGATTTAATGAAAGGTTTTCTTGATACTTAAAAAAAATATTGTCGTAGACCGAGTTGCTCATGTCGGTTACCAACATTATATTTGTCATAGCAGTTATTTGTACTGGATTCTGTGAGAATATATATTATCGGATATACTTGCAGCAGGATTTGAACCCAAGACCCTCGGATATATGCATTGCTGTTATAGCCAACGCGTTATCGACTGAGGTACGGAGCTAAGGGTTTTCCCACTTTTTTATGATGTCCTTTTTGAGTAGATGTGAATCCGTCTTTGAATTGGTTCATTGCTAGTGTGAAAATGCGAACTAGTGCAAATTGGAATTTGCCCAGGCACCCGGACCGAAACCGAAACATTCGAATCATTTCTGTTTGCGTGAGCACTGCGGCGGGCTGCGTTGACGGCGAATCTGGTGAAATACAGAATACCACCAGCCCGTTATAATACTCGTACATTGGATAACATTTCTGCATCGTTGCGCCAAACACTTGTCGTTAGTTGCACCATTGCAAGTTCTTGGGAGCATAGTAATAAAGTTTTGAAATATTTGGAATTGAGTGTTTACAAGTTTTGTAATTTAAAATATTTTTAGTCAGTAATAGATACAGAAATGGTTATTTTGTTTGAGGTCAATTTGCCTATTTTGGTGTACAATGTGGAATGCGGATTTTCGGTCAAACGTGGTTCTAATTAATTAATCATTACAAATCCATGCGAATCCACTGCTTTTCGATACACTTCACATTATACAAGTTGAATAACTATTTTCTCTTCATGTTTATTTTAATTTTAATACTATAATGGATATTATATTAATAAATCAGTACTCATTCAAATTCTCCCAATCTGAAAATATTCTGTCCTTTGACATCAATTATTAATGAAGTAAGTTATTATTTTGTCTTTTCATAACTATATCCTATATTTCAAATTTTTTCTATATTCTTCTCATTCTTCTTTTTATTCCCTTCCTTGTTTTCCCCTTCTACCAGCATCAACTTGAAGTAATTCCCTGTTTATTAACATTTCACCTTCGGCCTTTTGTGCTCTCTGCGCGATTATGGTATGGGCACGGAAAACGGGGTCATAATTAACAGCAGGGATTAGGGAGGCAGTAAGATGATAGTGGCAGGAGAGGCGTGCATCAGCACTCTACACTCACCGCCCATATCGCTTAGCAAACAATTTTCATTTCCCGCGTTTCTCGTAACCGAATTTATTTCAATTAGAGCACCACATTTCACTGCGTTTCATAACACATTCGCGGCTTGCAAACAATTGCTCTCTACACATGGAGAATACACCTAGAACTCTAATTACATTTTGCTTATGGCAATTTACCTGAAACTAGTTCATTAAAATATTTCGCTTTGGTGAAAGTGTAGAAATAGGAAACGAAGTTTGCTCGCAACCTTTTCCCTGTTTATTATTTATAAGTTTGTTTATCGACGAGCTTTTCTAGTTTCTATCTAGGCAAATTGCTTGCTTAAATCAACATCATCATCTTCATCATATTGTTGAGTGCTTGCGAATGTTTGATCTTTTTCATCAAGTTCGTCGCAAGTAAACAATTATCTCCGAAGAGAGCAGCAAGTTTCGATCTTGTGGTGTTATTGATCTAAACCGTAAACGTTATTAATAAGCCACATAGGTGAGGATATTAAGATAATGGACCGTGGCAGCTTGCAACTGTCGAGGAAGTTCAGTTAAATGGAAGTTAATGTCGTTACAAACGAGCAGGATAGGACCTAGTCGCTATATTAGATATGTATATTAATTTATTGCCCAAGCACCTGTTTGGTCATAGAGTTTGGAAATTGCAATGACAAGGATTGAAACTTGTAAGATAAATCGATATGGAATGCTTCGCTGCCCACCATGATATAATAAATTAATTTCTCACTAACAGTTAGGAACCCAGTTTAAAACGCTGGATGCTAAATTTATTGTATGCACGCGATGTGGAAATGGTTCGTGCATACGTGCAACTTGCAAGCCTCGTAATTGCCATCCTCGCCTTTGACTTTGACTTCCAACCGATTCCAAGTGCTGCAAGTCGAACCTGTCTTGGTTCATGGACGTGTGCAATGCCTGGGTTATTGTCGGAGTTTCCACACTTGACATTGACATCAAATCTTCTCAAATAGAACAATCCAGATTCAAAATTTTTGTCTTTTCATCGAAATCAATAGGAATATATTTAATTATTTTCTTTTTGCTTATCTGGATATGATCTTGCGGTCCTGCTTGTGTCTGGATCCAGATGATTACCAAAATGTGTCATAATATTTTGCACAGTACGATTCTGTTTCAGATTTTAACCATGTCGAAGCAATATGATATATACATTAGGTACTTTTGGCTATGTGGGAAGCAAACTTTTATTGTCGCTTTTGTAATGCGTTTGCTGTGACAAGATCAAATGCTTGTGGTGTAACACTAGACGCAAAGCTCACAAACTGCAAGATGTTACAAGCTACCTAGTTATTGTAGACTAAATAACTGATATCATCCATGTTGGGACGATAAGTGTGCGACTTATACTCTAAATTATTTATGCCATGTACTTAAATTGTAGGATTCTTTGAATAACTTCTTTTCCGCATGCAACAAATCTGTTGAAAAGAATCTTTTTGGTATAGAAGGGTGTAAGCATCTATTTTATATTCATCTGTACTGACATCATTACATTATCACTTGTATTATTTTATTACGTTATTGGTTGCGTGAAGGGCAAATCGATACGATAAACGACTTGCAGCTATTTTCATAGTAGTTTTTCATTGTGTTTGTTTGCTCCTTGCAAACTCGTCTGGCATTTGCATTAGTTTATCGTCTGGATTCGAGGCGAGGAAAAGAGAGGAACATTTCTATGCAAAGTGTGCGACATTCTCGAGGCGCGGGAAAATACGATTTTCTGGTATTGGCACAGCGTGGAAAACAAGGTGCGGTTTTATTTACTCTAATTTCAGCAAGTTCCAAGTTTTTACTTGCTTTTCAATGCTTGGAAAGGAGTGTCACAGCAAGGGTGGACTTTTATTTTTTTTAGGAAAACGAATATAACAAGGTAGTTTAGGCGAGGAACTTTTCTAATAATTATTAACAGGGAGAAAATCTATGAAAATTTATATCATATTATGATTATTTATAGAGTTTGGTTTTAATTATTGATGTTTGCTACTTGATTTTGAATATTCAAGGTTGCGCTGGTGTGTCTACTTTTACCACCACTATTAGCAACCCAGAAAACATGAACTTCCTTTAGCAATTTTCACCTTTTGCCTTCAAATTTACAGGAATGTGATTGAAACTAAGTTCAATTTATACCACGTAGAACCAACCTTTTGCCATGTCCTTGGTCCATTTGCAGTAGTTCTACTACCCTCACATTGCGTAATTTGGTTATTTATCACTTTGATAAATGTTTTTTTGTGATTCCCGGCTTTTGAAAGGTCACTCTCAAGTCTTTTGTCCAAATGTTCCGCAATGTAAAACTACTCAAACAACAATATCCTTACTTTTATGTTGGAGAGCTTTCAAATCGCTGTCTACAAACCCATTCTTCACTTCTTCCCAATTTATATTCTTGACTTTTCAAACTTATGTTTGGTTAATCTCTAGAGAATAATGTAGTAATACACATGGAGAATAATTTAATTTTACGCACCTGGCTGAGCATTTTGAGCGCGCTTTTCTACATTTTCACAGCTTTCACCGCTTTAAGCTCCGGCTTTGAATCAATAGCCAGATGTAAATTACGTGTGGTTGACACGAATTTGGGCAAACGTGTTGCATGTGGTGGGTGGTGGTGTTAACACTTTCACGCGGACTTCGCGCCTATCGCGAAAAAGCCAATTTTCATATTTTAATATTCATAAAATGCCGCAACTGTCTGTAAATTAATACTTTCATGAATATTTATGGGTAATTACGGGATTAAATAATATTTAACACGTCTGCATTGTTTGCATTTCATTTATTGAATAATAATTTATTTTCCTTGTTGCACTCAAGTTTTTCAAACAAAATTCCCCATTTTGTTTCGAAATTTATTTGATTTAAGAAACGTCATAAAACGTTATCTTTTTGTGGTTGGCAGCACATGAAAATGGCTGGCATGCCACCAATTGGGTGGTAACTTGCAATGGCTTGTTGCAAACCTCGTCTTGTACCACTCGCAGGGGCTTCATCTATTTAAATGCTAGGCATGCATAAAATACCTGAGTGTGAAACTCCTGGAAGCGGTGGTCTCGAATCGTACGTGTGCGAAGGACGGTAAAATGTTTATTGGATGAAATTTGCATGTGAGATACTTTTTTACATTCCAAGGAGGGAAATTGCAGGAAACTGGATGTAACGTGAAAATAAAATGATTTCAGCACACACACACACTCACACTTATTTCTGCTTTGATTATAATTGAATTGCAATGGGAATAAAACGAGGCAGAGCCTTTAGTAATAACTCATTACAAAGATTTTAATATATTTAAGATATTTAATATATTTTTCTGTTTCTCTCTCCGTGTGGTGGTAATAAATTGCGGATCGAAAATGTTTACGTAGCCTATCTGAGCGAGCACCCAAGATATCATCTCTTACATCCTCCATGCCATTTCTACGTCTTTTGTACTCATTCTTCTTTATTAGGTTTTATCATGCGCATATGAGATATTTTCGGCAGGAGCGCGTGCCATGCGATCTGGGCACCCGATTATTCGAAGCCGATTCGTTTTCCGCTTCCTCCTGCAGCGCGAGGAAAATTACCCTTCGTCCTTGAGCTTGCGCCTGCATATGCGAACAATTTGATATTCGCATATTTTAACTATTTCGGAAGTTTGGTGAATGCAATCACAATCTGAAAATAGAAATAGATAGTTAGAGAAGCAGCTTGGAAGGAGAAGAAGACTTGGAAATGGTTGGAAAGTGGAGTTAACTTGTCTTAAAGGCCAGGGGGGTTAATGATGTTATAATGTTGGGAAAGTAAATAAATTTAAAACACATGTAGAAAATTGTTTTACTATTTCTTTTTAGATTTTGTTTTCTTTGGCCTGTGCCTTGATGCCTTCGTTGTTTTAATTTTGATCTCCGTATTTCTTTATTTTCTCAAAAATTATTGACAGTAGAAAACTACGGATTATGAATTTAAAATTTATGTAAAAAGAAACAAGTTGTAAGAAACCGTGATTCGAACTCCAGTCAATTTTTACTAAAAGCCAATAACGCTAGTCCAGATTTAATTTTCCTCCCTTTATTACGTATGCACAGAACTCGATCAAGTTTTCTCTAATAACGTGGAAATAAATAGGTACTTAAACTAGGTAATAGCTATCAAATGGATTTTATGAGGGGGTTAAGGAGATTATAAAATAAATCTGTCTGATTTATTGTGCTTCTCCCATTTTCAGTCAGCTACACTTAGTGACTTTACAAACTTGTAATTACACGCGCTGTTTCTCTAAGTGGTAATTAAATGACATGTTTTTCCGTTTCATAATTCCAACTTCCTGCCAACATGTGGCTGATTTACAATTCGATCAAGGACTCGTTGTACTTGCTGTGGAAAGAGCATCGTTTTCCATTTTCCATCGGCATGGACACCCAAGTCGGTCACTCTGTGTCCGTCAGAGAAGGTCAAACTATTTATCCATTAATACTTAACGATATCAACTGATCGATACTATCCTATCACAATGCCACGACATGCTTGCAACATCAAAAAGAGCTCAACCATCTTTGCGCAGGGAGATGAAAAATGATGCCTGTGCCGAGTTAAACTCGATTTTAGCAACTTCCATCAAAGTTTCCATTTTCATTTGTTGCGTGCTTCCCAACACTCTACACGACTTTTTTCTCTAGTTCCCTATTCTGTTAGGTCTTGCTAACAACTAAAATACAAATCCATTATAAATACAACCATAGCAATCGAAGCACAACCCCTGGCATTTATTGTAGGTTATTTTTGAATTATTTCCTCGTCCGATCACGGTCGCACATACGACTCCGGTGTCCTTGTTCCTCGCCCGGCTCGCCCCAGCGGATTCACTTCCATTGTCCTTACTACCACACTGGTGATGCTCCCCGGGCCATCCATATAGATTGAACTGCTCTACATTAGCGCAACGTAAGGAAGTGTTCCAAGTCTGTGGTCGCGGCCAGCTTGGGTTGCATCAGTTGCTCTCGGCTGTCTCAACCGGGAAGGATCAATCTCTCCTTTGGCGGTGCCACCGGCAGTCACCGATCCTATCGTGCATTAAAAATTAAATGTCGGTGTAATTTAGACTTGGAAATACTACGCGGATAATAAATTAATTGATTGAATTAATCTGCAAGGACCTAACGTTGTTAAGAGTGCTGTAGATAAAGAAAATTCTTTTCCATGTATTGCGGTTGTCGATCTGATGGTAAGATATTTAATTTCTATTAAGTAAACATATACGTTTCAACCAAACCTGTAATTTATCGGGTGTGACATTGTTATGTAAAAAGCACTCCAACTAACTTTAATACTTTGGCCTTCTCTAGGTTTGCAGGTCAAACTTATTAATGTTGATAGAATCAATTTCAATCCATCGTTATTCAATGACTAGGGGCTCATAATTCAATACACTGTAACCTTCAGCTGACTAAAATATCAACAGTTAGCCTAATTAAACAGGTATAGCTTGGTAGTAAAGTCTAAGTTGTAGGAACTTGATTACAATGACATTTAATTGTAAAAGTTACGGGTAATTGTTTCAGTGCACTTTCAGCGCCAATGCAAGTGTAATGTGCGTTTGTCTCTAGGCGTTTAACACTAAACATTAACGATCTTATCCGTCTTCTGGTCTTTGTTCATGTTGCAGCATGTTGAGAACATGTTAATGGCTACTAAATGTCACAACACAGAAATTTGAAACGGATATCACCTTTTATACGGAAATGTCTGGGCAACAATGGCATTTGTAGTTAGGCAGTTGAGAAATAATGAAAAGAGAGTTAGTGTTTCGAATAATTGTGCTCTGACAAGGTGAAGTAATGCTCGGATTTCAATTTAAAGAAATATTTCAAAAAGTGCAGCAACATGCAGATGGATTGAACACTCCATGCTCTTCCAACTAGATTTAATCTTGTTGAGTAGGAGAAGTCATTGTGTTTTGTGTAGTCCTTAGGAAGTCCGAAGATGTTCTCGATTTCAGTGATTGTCAGTTGAGAGAATTCGTTGTTTTCAAACACAGCATGATGCATTTCCGAACCTGAAACCATCAAAACTTGAGCTATTTAAATCAAAAATGTTGATATATTTAGTGCCTTGCAGCAAGGAATTAAAATGTGTCGTGATGGTCCGAATCTGATCCACTGCTGCAATGCGACCTGGCTCCAAATACTCCTGCAGAGAGTGGTCCCCATCATAGTCGAAGTTCATCTGGAGCGACGGGCAGTTGCCCCAGAAGTAGCGCACCCGTCTCTGCGCTGAAACGCAGGTGGAATTTATCTCTGCCGGTTGGCACTCGAGAAATCTATACCCGTAGAGATATAACTTTTAATTGCATTAATTACGCGCGCCTGGGACTACCTGCTTGAATGTTTATACCTTGAGATTGTCGTCTTCGCTTCCTCTGGCATGGAAGCGACGTTCTCATACAGCCAGAAAAAACTCCCGTTTTGATTTCTCTTCAGCGCGGTGATGATGCGATAGAATTCGAAGAATAAAACACCCGAACCATTCTTTGCTAGACATGAAAACATGCATTTAGATTCAACATGCGTATAAAAAAAGGGAAATGATAACAAGATGTGACAGGTGGTGTAAATCCTTAATGACTAGGTTAGGGTAAGTTGTTACCTAGACGAATTACCAGGTGTTATTGATTTCCCCAGATCCCACAATTTTTTCCACAAACTTTTCGCCACAATTCCATAATTAACTTTGAGTAAGCAAAAATTGGATAACTCACCAAATATCCCTTTCCTAAGTGGATTTGCCATACTAAAATCATTGCATGGAGAACCTCCAAGGACCAGATGTACTGGCATGATTTTCGCAAGGATTTCCTGGTCAATTTTGCAAACATCCCCTGTTTCTAAATAGGTGATTTTCTCGCCATGATGTTTCATTGCAATGTCTTTTGCGTTGCGATCCAACTCAGCAGCGAAGTAGGTCTCAACATCGACGTCCAGTTGATTGAGAGCTAACAAGCCTGCGGAGCGGAAAAGGTCAAATCATCAGTCATTATATTAGATGTTATATATGCATCGATGGGTTTCCGAGTTTGGATTGTAAATAGCGTAAACAATTGAATAATTAATGCAATATGCTAGAAATTTACATTCTGCAAGAGTTGGACTAGAAGGAAGTTTTTGCTAGGCTTTCTGCGAACTTTTGGTTATTGTTAGTATTCCAAACATTTACAAACTTTGATTTATTAGTCAGAAGTGCAGAGACCATTTTCTCGTCCACGTTTTTCTCGAATTTTCCTAATTGAAAATTATATTAACTGAATATAAAGCATAATGGGAGCTTTTGCCTGGTATACACGAGATTCTCTATCATATAAACAGAAACAATGCTTGCGCTTTTGTGTACATTATCCGGTGGATAGCTAATGCAAATGTAATTACCGGTGGAGATGCCGTCGAAAAGCGACAAGACGCGCAACCGCTTCTTGTAGCGCAGCATCCTCGGGATCGGGAAGCCTTTGTGCGTGTTGAAGAACGTCTGCAGCTGAAAGCATGAAAGCGATATGGTGAATATAAATGAACGATGGCAAACATTTATTCTCCGTCATCCCAAGTCATATTTCTTATTGCCATTGTGCTGCCGGTACAGCTCAAGGGTCTTTCATGTCTTTTTGACTGGTTTTACAATTACCAGCATCCAGACATTATGTTTGAACATTTAATTAATTTTTATAGGGAGATGCAATCTTTGACGCGCTTGCCTTTTTTATTAGGTCAAGCATGGGTATTGTATGACGTACTCACTTGTATCTTCCAATCAGGTCGACATTTGATATAACGACACGTCTTTGAGTATTCCACGCGGCTGCACACGAAGCAATGCCATCTCCGAGAGGCGATGATGTAGTCGCGTAGTCCAGGAGAGCCCAAATTGTCAAGGCACATGTAACAATATGACCTAACGAAGAGCAAATCATGAGGAATTAAAGACGATAGGAGGCCGAGGTGTTTTTAATTGAGGACTTGATTTGATATTGTATTATGGGTAATTGTGTGGATAAAGGATGATCTAAAAGTAACTGAAATAGTCTGGAATTAATTAATTTTAATTTAGGTGTTCACATTAATGCAATCTAACACAACCCAAGGAGAGAATCAAACAAATTGGATGTCATTTTCATGATAGTGAAGTCCTTTAGTTGATTCAATCAGGAATGAAATGTTGGAAGATTTGGCTTCGTATTTACATCAATGCTATATTGTATTTAATCTAATTGTTCGGATAAGAGATGAGCATTAAATTTACAAATCACCGAAATTAATTATCGTAACAATGCTAACAGATCATGCTTGATGCCAGGGCAGAAATCAATTAATCAAAGCGAGGAAAGCAATCTATGTTACATTAATTAATATCGACTTACAATCCACAACGTGTTGCGCTGCATATAATCAAGGTACCAAAGTTGCAACAAATTGCACAACAATACTAAAACAAAGCAATTCAAATTTAAGGCATTTCGAAGAGATTTTGAAGCTTTTTCATAAACTTACATGTATATTGTCATCTCCAATCATGAAAAACCGCTCAAGATACCGCTCCTACAAATCCCAGCAATTTCATTAAAAAATCAGCAGATTAAATTATTTCCGCAGAGCGTTTAATATCAAAGTCAGTCATGAAGCTTGAACATTTTTCCTAGCGTGGCCGTAATATTATAATAGCAGTTGAGCTGTGTAAACATTTCACTTCAAAACTTTTCAAACTTGGTGCGTTAGCTTACTTTTCAGCCGCGGTCCACACCCAACAGTTAATTAACTAACTTGATTAAGAGATTTGTTTGAGTCTGCACTTGCCTTGCATACGAAGCACAAACCAGCGTTGAAGAGTGGATGTGAGATGTATACTTCGTCTGTGTAACAGCCAAAGCAAAAGTTCTCCAGGTTTCGTGGGAGCTTTTCCGGAAAGTCTGAGATTAATTTAAATATTTGTTTACTTCAAAGGTATGAACTCTTTTTAGGGAGAAAGATATGATTTACCCTGTTTAACTGGAGATTCCTCGAAGATGCTGTCGTTGATGACAATGGAGGTCTTTTGCAATTTGTAGAAGATTTTATTGGGAATGTCTTGCAATAAAAATAAAAAGAACATAAGGGATTTTATATCAATTTTTTCGCTGTGTAATAAAGTTTACTGTGCTTGGTGTCGTGTAGTTTTCCCGGAAATCCTTGCAATGCCCATTTTAAAAGTTCCTTCGCTGATACAGCTCCATTTTTTGCCTGGGTTAATTTCGTGACGCCAAGTCTGTAAAACTTTTCTCGCAATTAATTAGAAACATCAAACACGCAATTAAATTAAACATCGTTAGTTATTATCCCCTCAAGTGCAGATTAATGTCGATAGGAACTAAATGGGATTTTTATTTTCCTTCCTCTTTGATTGACGAGGCTTGAATATGATTCAAAGAGAGCATTAGTCTGTGAATGTTTAATGAGCGGATATTTTTTGTTTGGTAGGTATGCAGAAGGATATACCTGGAGGGCTTCCACCATCCCAGCAAGTTGCTTTTTTCCCATTAAATAGAAAAACTCGGGGTCATTGCCGTGTTCCTGGAAGAATGTGTGGAATTTCTGCATTGTAGATTGAGATATTTCCGAAATTCGTCCATCTCCGAACCAATAAACCCATTCCTTGTGTTGTTTTGCTGGTTTTTCTATTTGCGATGCTGCTAGGACAATTCCTTGAAAACAGGAAATATTTCATAGCAACACCAGACTTATTTCATAACAAAAAGAAAATTATTGTTGGGGTTTAGGAATTTAATTAAGTGAAATACTCCTGGAGCATGCAACACTAAGCTCCTCTCTTTTCTAAATGCCTGCATGTGTAAATGGACTTGTATTCATTTTCTCCCATTTGTATCACTTATCTTATCGAATGGTATTCAAGCAGAAACAATAAAAATAGGTGCGAAATAAATATCCGCACACGAGTGAGCGTTACCAGTCCAGGCACGTGCGGATTACCGCGGCGGCGGTGGCATACATTGGGCTGCCGTTCCCGACCCTAGCCCAACAATGGCAGTCGATCAGCAAAACGCGCGGCGAGATGCCGCGAATCTTTCGAACGCGTCGACAGTTAAATCACGTCCTTTGTGGTTGCTACGTGCGGGCACTTTTTCAGACGCGATTTACGCATTTCCTCCCATGCCAGGGGTGACTTACCGGCCCAATATTTGTTGTTGGTTTTGGCCCAGATGTAATCTCCAGATTGATATTGCACACTTGTCATGATCACAATAATAGCACATCAAAGCCCAATGAAGCACACGTTACTGAATTGGTTCATATCTAATGGCAGATGTTTAACTAAGCATTCTTGAATTATGATGACCTAAGCACGGCTCACACGACGCAGTCGACCAAACCGCCAAAACACTACTAAAGTCGACTTAAAAAAGCTCTGCGGACGCAGTAGGTCCCTAACACAGTGACCTTTGTTATGCTTCCTCTTTTTGTCTTCGTCAATTATAATCTCTCTGCCTTTGTTTCTTTCATTGTCTAATTATTTGCTTTTGAGATTTGGGACATGAGATACTGGCCTGCAAGTGAAACAGATATAGTTCACTCTCCAAACTCGTAACTCACAAAATTTTGTTCCGCTGCGATTTCAACACTGAAAAAAAAGTTGTTCCATTTTTAAAACTAGAGGTTGCACTTTTCTTCTAGATGCTGTAAATGATAAGTTGAAATCTCTCCTCAATCAAATTACATCCAGGTGGAAACTTATCAGAAGAAGAACTTGGCAATCTAGAGCGCTAGCCGTAATATCCCACTTGCAACACATTGCATCGGTAGTTTCAACTCGAATCTGCAATGTCCATGTTTTCATGTCACATCTCACTCGTATTGCTTTCATTGCTAACTTTCTACTTTCAACTCGGTGCCCAGTTGCATGATGATGGCTATGTTATGTGTTCTCCAACGCCTGGGGTGGCGTAAAATTTATGCCGATGTCAACGACAATCACGTCCCCTATTGGACACACCACAGTGCGATGCATTATAAAGCATCAGAAGGCATTCCACGTTTCTCCATCAAGTGAATGAATGAGAGGCAGCCTGATCTTGTCAAGAATATTAACTCTAGTCTTGATTAAAATATGTTCCTGTTCCTGATTTATCTATTGTTGGCTATTTATCCAAAGTAAGCGCAGATGTTTTCGAATGTGCCTTGATCAATATTGATTGCAACATTATTGATTATTTTATCTGCTCCTGACTCAGCTCTAGCTGGCACTTATGATAATGCGCATGTGACTGCTGTCGTGGTGGCGGCGGCATGCGTGCGTATCCCGACAATTAAAACTTGATAAACAGTGGTAGAAAATATGACGACGGTGATGGCGAATATAGGTCGAGCACCAATCCGGTGTCGCAGAAAAGGGTGCGCGCGATCTTACATCGCCCTGGTATTTTTTGCGGTTGCCGCCTCCGATGGTGTGGTGTCAACCTGCAGGGATGCAAGTCAGAGAAGTTGGAAATGGGATCATTTTTAGGATGTACTCCACTACAAACAAGCAAGGCATAAGTTTTTGAATTTGGTAGATGGTATCTGGGCAGCTATTTTTGGTGTGATAAATTCTAGTAATTTTGGCTCCAATTAAAAAAAAAAGTTTGCTTCCATTTGAATCTGAGGGAGTCGTAGAAACTTAATGAGCACCCGGACGATTTGCCCGATATTCAAATATGTTTATCTCACTTTCTGGTGGCATGTATGCGTCTAAAATGCACTTTTACGAATGACGGTCGATTTTGTTAGCTGCAACATGACCACGTTGCCAAAATCCCAGCATGATGAAAATGTGTGAATTGGTTCATATCGTCCAGGGATTAATTAGTAGTCAGGCCATCGGTTAATAAATTATGCACTCAGTGCGCATTAAGCTATAACATAATGAGCCTTTGCTATTCCTATTTCATTTGAGTTATTTACATAACATAAACCTAGGGTGGATATAAAGTTGATGATTTCCTATCGGAAATCCTTGTAGATTGGTATTGTATATTAGATAAAATTGTATGAAAACCAAAACATTCACAAAAATCACGCAAGTAGTAAAAGTCAATGCAAATGCTGCACGTAGAGGTATACGTTGCGATGCCGCTTCGCGGTGGCGGCGCCAAGACGGCCGCACATATCCCACTCGGCTCCTGGTCTGGGGATGATCGCGCGCGACACGATGGCACACATACCCAGTGGCCGCGTTTTACGCGAGGGGCGCGGGATGTTGCGCACGGCGAATGCGCCGCGACGACAGCGGCAGAAGCTCAGGAAGGCGGCGGGCGCGGCAGGGATGCTGCACAGCATCTCGTGACGCTCCCCGGCGTACACGCCGCCGTGTCCGGTCGCTCTTCTCGTACTCTGGCAGTTGGCATCCGTCGCTGAGCGGGCCCAACTCGTCCTCGCGTGGTGCGAAGTGGTGTTGGTCCTCGTCCTCGACGTCGGGTGCGGTGCGTGTGGGGTGAGGTTTTGGTCGTTCGTGCACTGCCCCCGGTGGATGCCGGCTTGCCGCGATGTCTGTTGGCGAAGATGACCGCAAGGCGACTGCCTCCCCCAATCCCAAGCTCATTGCCGACGGGCACTGCTCCCCGGCCAAAGCTACGGCTACCCCACCAGCTACTTCTGCAGGTAGATTATGGACAAAACTAATCATCACCATCAAAAATCTTCATTATGATAGAAATCATATTTATTTGAAATAAAATATTACTTGTACATAATTTGTATTTTATGTTGAATTTTCAAGCATTTGGACCTATTTGACGTACTTCCTGAATGCTTGAATGAGTTACGCGGGGACATGACAAATGAGCACTTTTATCGCGTCCGATTGCACGCGGTTTGATCCGCGTTTTGAAAGGGAGAGCACAGGAATGCAAAGAAGCGCGGTGTGCGCGTGCCAGGTCAGTGGGTTACGGGGATCCCGCCGCGAAACGTAGGGTAGGGCTGGAATTCACATTAAAGCCCGCACCAAAGAATCCGCGCTTCATAACAATCTCCCCTCCCTCCCTTCTCTTCATTCAATTTATTCTGCAGCGTTTTCTTAATTTTGTAGCGTATTAATCTCTGATCTCTTTAGCCTAAGTTGGTAGCCTACTTTTTAAATCTTTTGTTTAATATCTTTCGCTCGAAGCACGTTCATCTCGCATGGTATATCGATTCCTTTTTACCGCCCGTTATTCCCGGTGGCGGTGGCGGCGGCGGCGGCGCTGGCGCTACCGCGCCCTGCTCGCTAACCTACATTCGGGCCAGCCACTAGCCGGGCCTCAGCTAACCTCCTCGGGCGCGCGGGAAGCCAGCCCGCGCCGATATCGATCTTTACCACTTTGCCATTATCACTTTGCCGGCTCCGGCGTCCAGCATCTATATTCACCCGTTCGGTGTGGATTCTCTCTTTGCTCATTTGAAGAAGCTTGTCGTTGTTTCATTTTGAAACTTTGGGTGGAACAATTCAGGATGATCAGCAGACCATAATGGGAAACGGTGAAGCACATTGGATTTTTAAATAGGATTTGCATTGGTAAAAGGGGAAATTGTATTTAATCTTGATTAATTGAATTGTCTTTGTATATATGTATATATATATAACGCCCAAGACCAGAGGGGAAAACAGAAATCACTGCAAATTTACTTATTTACTTACTTTACATGCAGGGTTTCTTTCTAAGCTCCTCCAGCAAAATTCCAACTTATTTTCGTTTGAAATGTCTTTGTAATCAAATGAACACATTTGAAAAATCTGATTTGGTTTAAAGTCCAATTCAATTATGCCGGGGATTTACAATTGGAATTGAAAAATATTGTAAACAACCTGGATTTTATATCCTTGCGTTTCACTTTGAAGTACTTAACATTGGTTTAAACCATGTTTATTATGTGGATGTTGACAGTAATATTCAATTACTATTCTTCACATTGGTATCCCATTACCATCTTCTTTAATAACGCCCCATCAATGTTGTAAACTGGCTTATTGCATGTTCGAAATATCCGGAACGTTCACTATATCCGGGCTTTATGATCGCCTTTCAGTATTGTAGCTCACGCTAGGTCAGGGCACATCGCACGTAATTTTATTACCCAAAAATACGCTCGTCCTGATCCAGGGTCCTACGAACGCGTTATCGTGCTCGTGCAGCAAGTAGCGGTCAGTTTCCGCCCTTCTTTCTCTTGATAGCAATGGGGTTTTAGCTCTTGTCGTTTACGCTCTACTCCTTTCCATTTCCGGCTCAATCTAATTTCGATGCCAAAATGTGACTCTTGGTTCCATGTCATTTGCCATTTTCATTTAATTTTGTCTTAACTTTTATACCAGCTGTATTCAAATATAAATTGGGGTGGAAATTGAAGCGCGGGCACAGAGAGGAAGATGAATGTTTAGAATTGTTCTCTTTGTGGGTTTCTCGTTGTTATTTATTAGCCTATAATTCACCCTCAACTCATGAAGATACTTTGAATTTGTTTGGGTGAATGCGTTTTATAGAAATAGCACGCAGAGAATAACAAACTATCAAATTAAGCAAGTGGAGCTAATTTTGGAAATGCTAAGATATAGTGGAATATATCAAAATGGAAGCAACTATCATTTAACATCTTTGGGTATATTTGCAGAGGTTAGATAGGGCATAAAAGTATTTTTATTTTTGGATTTTTGGATTGTGTCGACGAAGTTAGCTGCATGAAACAAATTATACAAGGGAGAGGTAAAACCAGAAAAACATTTTCTCACATTCAATTATTAGTATTAGAAATTAAAAGGAAGAAAAAAATGTATATATAAAACTCATATTTATGCTTAATTTGTTAGTAAATATATATTACTTCAAACTGGCAACACCCTTTTAACTAAAATTGCTTCTTTCATATTTTTTATGTCTGCTACTCTTTTAAGGAATGAAACAATTTCAAAATTAAAATATTCCACTCTTCACCGATTACGTAGACATATGCTTACTAAGCAAATGCTTCGCAAGCGAACCTTGTGCAAAGCTAACTTGTAATCTTCGACATTGTCCGTCCCTGTCGGTAGCTGCCGCTCTTTTGCCGCCTCTTGCCTGCTGCAAAGAAACGATAATGGAGTTGGTTGCACAGCGGGAGGATTTTAAATTTGCGCGTTTGAATTGATATTCCAGCGACCATGGGACGCGCCCGGTAGGAAATTATACAGGCCCTGAAATAAAACCTCAAGGCTGTTATTTTCGGATACATTTTTCCAACGGGTTGGCCATTATTAAGCTTCCAGGGTTTCTTACAATTTCATTCTAAAAGATCGTAACTTGGGAAAGTTTCAAGGGGAGTACATTTTGTTGGAATATTTTGTGTTATTAAAAAGTCTTCCGAAATTGATAAAAATAAAATTACTCGCAAACATCGCAAGTAGTTGTTACTTGTTACTAAAAATGAATTAGGGTACATTAACGATAGTTGTTGCTAACGGTAGTTGAAGATAAAATTTGCTAGTTTTTGAAACAGATGTAAATCCTCCTTAACAGCAAATGGACATTTATGCAAATTGCACAAATCGAGCGGCAAATTCAACACTAATAGTCGTAGCATGCAGGGCTGCAGCTTACGGCGGCGGTGGTGGCGGCGGCGTCGACGTCACAATCATTTTGTGGAAAATGGAATTACGGAAGCTCCTCACCCACGGCAGGTTAATCTCTTCAGCTCCGCGAGCTAGTTCATAATTCACATTACATCAACTTTCTGTTTACCCACGCTGACTAAGCCACAATCACAATAAACAAATGTGCGTGACGACGCATAGCTTATAGCTTATGTTTAATAACTAGGATTTGCATTATTTAAAGACATTACTGCATATCCTCATGCTTATAAGATTGGGCAAAAAGCTACACCAATTGCAAGAGTATAAATTAATTTCATAAGACACTGGACGACGCAGTCTTGGAATGTATAAGATGTTCGATATTTATTAATATTGAGATCGGAAATTAAAAGCAGCGAGGAGGAATGAACAAGATATTTCATTGGTATTTGAGTAATTATCATTGTTATTGGAAATGGAAATTGGAAGGACTCCGACATTGTTTCTGTTTGACTGAAGTTTATTTTTGTCACAAAATGTAGGGATTGTGATTTGAATTTGTTGGGATGGATTTTTTTTTGCTTCCTTGACTTCTTCATTTCCAGGATTGATTTGCATTTTTGTTACTGTTTGGCGACGTAGCAGAACTGAGCGTCAAATGAAATGCATTTTTATTCGAACTTGTGTTTCATTCTGCGGAAATGGATTTTATTGTAATGATAACGATGTATATTAAAATGGGACTCTTATTATCTTTATTCCTGCACATAATACCTTATTGTATATTTGAACGTGCTTGCAACGAAATAAAATAAAATCATAATGCCGTAAGTTGTCAAGTTACAAATGATTACATTCTGTACATTTGTTAGCTACTTGAGAGCAATTTCTGCTTCCATATTGCGCAATTTAAATTCCGCGTCGTTTGCATCTCCGTTTTTTGTAGTTCGACTGCGAATTTCCGTGTGCTTTACATACAAAATTATGTTGCTCTACCTTTTCCGTAAACTCTGAACTTTATACTTTAATATTTTCTCAGAGCTTTCAATTTATCCATCTTCATCCAGCGATATATTATCAAGCATTACATTGACAAAATCTACATTTTCCAATTTAAATATGAATTCATTTATATTTTATTAAATCTTGCACTCACTTTACATCTTGTTATGCTCTGGTAATATATAAATGGAAACCGTAAAGGTGCGCTGATAGTGTTGTTATTGATCGACATTTTAAATGGGCAGCTCGGAGCGAATGCTGGAGTATTCCATAATTGAGTCGGTTTTTTTTATCGCAATTTTTAAACACAGAGCACGCTGTTCGTAAATAGAGCAATTAGAAGACATGAAAGACTAAAGGGGCGGGCAAATGCTGCTTCACTTAACTAGAATGCAACTCGCGCACTTTTTAATTGGCGAATTTTTCACCTGCAGTATTTCTTTCCAAGCTACCTGGCAACCAGCCATTCCGCCAACGGACAAAGCCGTCAAAATTTATTTATATTAATGCACCTTGCTTTAGTTTGTAATCACTTTTTATATTTTTGCGCTGTTTTTAAATGTATTGAAACAATGTGCAACATTCACTAGCAATTATTTACGCTGCGTTGTGTCGCAAGTGGAAGGATAAGCTTTCGATTCATTCGTGGTGGAATAGGAAAGCTGAGAGTGTGCTTAATACGGATTATTTGTGGGTGTGTGCGTGGATGTTTGGATGTGTTTGGATATATGAGGTTTTGAAGCGAAAGCTCTCGCCGACAATCCGGCAAGCCAAATGTGAGATTAGCTGCAATAAAATCCGCGTTTAAGATCATGCCACATTTAGTCTTCGAGATGAAATTTGCTAACCTTGGCGGTCATGTGATGACTATCCAATTCAACTAAGTCACAACTTTACAAATGTTTGGGCAATAAGTAATAAATTAAGTTGTATCGCTTAAAGTATAATTTAAAATGTGCTTACATTATTCTACTACTTTATAAATAGACTTAGGGTACTCCTACTTCTTGACAAAATATAAAAAGTTGTATTTTAGTTGCATTCCAAGTAGTTGCACTTCAAGCCAAGTAAAATAAACATTGAGCTAGTTTCATTAAAATATAAAATCTCAAAGTGGATCTGGTGTGGTGGCTAAGAGAAGGAAATAAATGGTAAAATCCCAATATTTCGAAAGAGATTTAAATAAATTGAGCTAAAGCACGATCGTAGAGCAGTCTCTTGTGGCTAAATTTGTCAATATTAACTTGTGCAGCCACCGCTTCAACAAGTGCCAAATAGTTTGAATGTTTGAACAAGTATTGTACGGTTGCAGCCCTTGTCTCTCTCTGAATAAACGAAATATTGAATATTTTATCATCGTTCAGGCTGTGCTTGCCTGGAAGTGCTGAAAGTTTAAAGCATCGAATTTACTATCATTTGGAGTGGATTAAATCGTTCAGTGTGATTTAAAGCATGGTTGGAAGGGTGGTATGTAAAGATAGTTGAAGTAATGTCCCTCGCTACCGAAAAGCAATTATATCTTCATTAGCCATCGGCCGCGTGCCGCCAGCCCCATTAAGCTCCCTCACATCTTGGGCATCTCCAAACTCTTTGTAAATCACTCGCACATCAACGGTCCAGCGTTTGTAATTAAACATTCCGGAATAAGCCAATTCGGATTTGCATGCCGCGCGAGGATTGAAGGGAATGGCACAAATCATGTTGGAGCATTCAGTCGAATCAGCAGAGACCGCAAAGAAGATAGGTATCAATCAATTGGAGTTTTAATTGAATCGATTGTGCATTTTAATGACGCTAATCTAGACTGGCTGGTTTAACTTAGATTGGTGTTGATTTTACAAGATTAGGCTGACTATCGGGTTGCATGTCCACAATTAACTGGGAGTAAAATTACCCAATTACATGCTGCACAAGTTGTACATTACATATATTGTGCTGTTAACATTGCTCGTGTTGAATATACTGAGAATACTAATCAATTGCTTGCCAATCTGTTTATGACGTCTATGAAGAATCAAGTTTAAGCTCCATATTTCACCAGTCTAAAGTTCCCACTAATTGCTGAAAGCTGTGTATTTAGCAGCTGAAATTTTGTTGTGTTTTTGTTAATAGTATTTGTGAACAACATAATGGACTGTTTGCATGTCTCTGATATGCAAACAAATAGTCATGGGCTGACAATAAAATTCAAACGCGGAAAATGCGCGCTATCAGTCGTACTTTGACATAGTTATAGTTAATAATTTCAAGACGCGTGACGTTCGCCACGTATTCTCAGTGTACTTTAATTGTTGATCGTGGGAGGTTGTTAACAATTCACATAACTCTCGGGGAATCTATCTTGAAATCATGTATCATCTGTAGTTCTACTGCATACAATTGTTTTCCTATGATTTGAGCGGTTATTGTGGTGCTGCAAACAATTTTTAACTTTGAAATTGGGGATTTTGTGCCAATTAAGAAATTTGTGTTTATGTAGCTTAGTCGTGATTAGTTCCTTGCAATGAGATTCTACGACAATGGTGAATATAACGAGAGTGAGTTTCCTTCTTATTGAGTACCTTGTTTTCTCTTAGTTTTTTCTCGTACCGACCGATTTCCTATTACTTTATGAATTTTAATCAAAATCTTTCGCGTTTTTGTGATACTGGCAAAGAGCGCTAAGACGCCACTTTAATAACGTTCTTGTAAGTCTCGAGAGACAAAAAGCTCTCAACAGTCACAACTTTTGCAGTCTTTGCTAGCAAAGTTGATAATGAATGCGCCGCCACACCAATGTGACAACTGTTAAAAGAAAGCCCATGAATATTTCAGACTTGTTTCACGACTGTGTGCATTTTTATGGCAAATGTGTAGACGGAAATTAAGTGCAGAGTGGAAATTATCTTTTGACAACAGCAATTTATCATTTATTTACTTATTTCAAACTGCTGATGATTGCAAATAGCATTTTATGCAGTTTATTTTGAATTGTGCTCTATGGAAGTACAGGAAATGAAAGATTCGCTGATTACTTGTTGCATGATGAAAAACAAAAGCAATTTTCACCCTATCAAATTCAATAGTCAATACACTGTACCTAATTAAACTGTGCCTGTCTAGTTTACTCTAGTTTATTCCCGTTTTGTATGCTCATTTAATGACTTCTAACTAGCTCGTGGAACAAAATTTTAATTGATTATGTCAGCAAGCGGCTTTTTTTATCAACTGTTTGATAGATTAAGACGGAATACCTAAAGTGCTTTTAATACCTAGTGCATTAGTTGTTTCAGGCACTGCTCAGTCAAGTCGACACACTCAAATTCATACGGCTACGTCGACGTAGCCAACATAGTTTGCTTTCATGCTGCTTTTAATCGCATTCACATATGCGAATATGGCGCAATGCTCGCTAATAAAACATTCATGAACTTGGCACACGCGCGGAAAAGCTCGGAATTGGTGCGAAAACGTGACAGCGCCTGTACGTGATGAGTGTTACTTTGCTCAAAAACACTTTTTGGGGGAAACACCTGCCAAATTTCTGCAGATGCACGGGAAATGTGGAAATGCTTTCAAACTGTTATGCAACTGTCTTCATAATGCACACCACGGCACGTAAATCAGCTACATATGAATAATGAATCAAATGTACGCAAATAAAACAAGATTTGGTATTAGGGTGAATTGAACATAAACTCGTGAAATGAGCGTGGAGTGTAACAAGTTGAGCAGCTTGAGCAACCCATCCAACACAGGTGTGGCTGACTGGATGCGCTGGATCGATGTCGGTTTAGGGGGTTTTCCAGCTTGACATCATAGAGCTGGATTGTAAATGGTGCTGTGTGAATGATCCACGCGAAATGATCTAGTTCCTTTTGGGGGTGGATGAAGCAAACCCTTGATGAGTTATTGATTATTTGCATGAGATTATTTTCTTTTTGGAGCTAAATTAGCTATTGGTGCAGGTTTATTATCTGCGTCCTAACCTAGTAAATTCTAGCATTAAAAAAAATTGATCTCTCTCGGGAAGTTTTTGCTTAGGAAATTGTGGAATGGAATATTTTAACTTCACATCAATCTGACTCATCCTTTAGTTTTTATGGACGCAGTTTTTTGCTCTCCCTCTGAATTTTAAAGTAGAGAAATACGTCAGAAACTTGTTAAAAATTTATCGCATCGGTTTGTTGCTCGCTTCATTTCAAAGTTCTTTCAAATAAAATTGCTCGAGTGAGATGGATGCAAAGAATAGGAGGGTTTAAAGTGGGCTGCGTCTTACAGTTTTACTTCAGGTTTGTTTGGAAATAAGAGCAAGACAGCTTAGATTATTGCCCAGTAGTATGAGTTTTCCATTAAAAGTCAGAACAACTATAGTCTTGGAACTGAAAATGGAGCAAAATGCGTGACGAATGCAGCAGGGTGGTCATGCGGAAAAAGCCACATCGCCTAGGCGGTGTGTACACACACTTAACAAGATAGCAAAGTTACGAAAGTAGATGATGTAGCTACGAATAGCAGCCCAAAGTTGGTTTTGCTTTCAAACTCATTTTCTCTTGGTTTGCTTATGTTTGTGTTTGTATTTATCGAGTAGGCTACTTTACTTAGACTTGTGTTTGATTTAGGATCCTGTTTGCTTGCAGGAGATGGCACTGACGAGCAGCCCTTTGTGCAAGACAAGATGTCCGGCTACGAAACGAACCTCTATCTCTACTCGGTGAGTATTGAAGTGCAACCCAAGAAAAACGATAGCTTTGCGGAAAAATATTGACTGCACTGTGGCACTCTGATATATCTAGGAGGAGATGGAAGATCGTCCTCGGATTTCAACGCTTATCAGCTCACTGGCCAACTACACCAACACCATTTCTCCAGCCCCGGCAGACCCGGACGCGCGGCCCTCGGGCGGTGGTGCCAATATGGGCACTCTCATTGGCGTCTACCTTCCGTGCATTCAAAACATCTTTGGCGTAATTCTTTTCATCCGTCTGACGTGGGTTGTGGGCACTGCGGGTGTGGTGCAAGGCTTCCTGATTGTTCTCGTCTGCTGCTGTGTGACCATGTTGACCGCCATTTCAATGTCTGCTATTGCGACCAATGGGGTGGTGCCGGGTGGCGGGAGCTACTTTATGATCTCCCGTTCGCTTGGCCCAGAGTTTGGCGGCGCAGTCGGTATGTTGTTCTATACGGGCACCACGCTGGCGGCGGCTATGTATATCGTTGGTGCTGTTGAGATAGTACTGGTATGAGATGAAGTATTCTCGTTTGGTCGCCATCATCTTGTTTATTTGGAATCTGTTTTTTTTTTTCTGGTAGACGTACATGGCGCCAGGCTTGTCGCTATTTGGGGACTTTACGAAGGATGTCGGGGCGATGTACAACAACTTTCGGGTCTACGGCACTGGACTACTCATTGTCATGGGCTTCATCGTATTTATCGGCGTTAAGTTTGTCAACAAGTTTGCGACAGTCGCATTGTGTTGCGTCATTTTCTCCATTGTGGCTGTCTATGCCGGTATTTTTGTAAATATTAATGGAAATGACAGTCTGCAGTTAGTACCATTTTTACGATATTCTAAATGGGTCCTCTAAGCTTAAAACCTATCCCAAGTCAACCCAAACTAAGTTAAGTTGAAAAGTTCTGATAACCTTAGCCAATTGCCTTACTTTTTGTTATATTTCCTGCATTCGGCGTGAAAATATCGATTTCGTAATATTATTAGCAAGACGCCGCCTCGGAAAACGTTTTGGTTGACCTCACAGGCGCGTTTTCAGCAGAGTAAAAGACGTATGCATGAAATATGTGTTATAAATATGATATTTTTAGTACATGCAGATTTTTAAAACGTCGATCAGTTACTTATTGGCACCGTTTTCATATTTCTACCTTGAAGCCATTTTCTTAGGGGAAAATTATCATAATGGCTTTGGATTAAGGTGTGCTGATAAAGGGACAAGGTATAATTACGCGCGTTCGATTTTAATTACGAGATTTAACTAGATTTACGCGTCCCAATTAGGAATACTCTGCTGCAAGTCATTAATTTATTTGTGGAAATGTTTTTTCTACGCTGAAACAAAAATAATCCATTTTAATTCCGTGAAATTTGGGCACTTGGACTTGCATTTGCCCTAATTTTTTCAGAATGCTATTTGATATCCTTGCTCCCTGAAGACTCCTTAACTTTGATATTAACTACAGCGTTAAATTTCGGAGCTTTAAATACTTTTCTTTTAATAGTATGTGTGTTCTGGGTCGTCGTCTCTTGAAAGACATCCCTTTAAATGCTTGCAACAAGACCGTCGGCGGTCAACTGCACAAAATCTTTTGCAACTCCACCACAAGCATCTGCGATGCCTACTACAAGGCAAACAACATCACTATCGAACGCGGCATTAAAGGATTATCATCGGGAGTTCTCTTTGGTGCGTGCTGGCTGCGCTTACAGAGTAGCAATCCACAAAAAGTACTAATACCCTCTTTGTTGCTTTTTCGCTGCAGACAATATCAAGGATAGTTTCAAGGAAGTAGGACAGTATATTGCCAAAGGTCAAGATCCTGTGGATTACGAGAATGTTGGTCAAGCTACATACAACCAAGTCTATGCGGATATCACCACCACTTTCACGATTTTAATTGGTATCTTCTTTCCATCGGTGACTGGTATTATGGCTGGCTCAAACAGATCTGGGGACTTGGCTGATGCGCAGAAATCTATTCCAATTGGTACTATTGCTGCCATTTTGACGACGTCTACGGTATATTTATCTACTGTGGTGTTGTTTGCTGGTACTGTTGATAATCTTCTTCTAAGAGACAAGTAGGTTTGTATTTCACAGATTTCAACCGTTTTTATATGATGCTCTTGGATTTCCTCTAGGTTTGGTGTTTCTATTGGTGGCAAACTCGTCGTAGCAAACATTGCCTGGCCTAATCAATGGGTAATCCTCATTGGTTCCTTTCTCTCTACTCTAGGAGCAGGTCTACAGTCTCTAACAGGCGCTCCTCGTCTTTTACAAGCCATTGCAAAAGACGGTATCATCCCTTTTCTAGCCCCCTTCGCTGTTTCCTCAAGCCGTGGTGAACCCACAAGGGCTTTGGTCCTTACTATCCTGATTTGCCAATGTGGTATCCTGCTTGGCAACGTTGATTACCTAGCTCCTCTTTTGTCCATGTTCTTCTTGATGTGCTACGGATTTGTTAATCTTGCCTGCGCTCTCCAGACTCTTCTAAGGACGCCAAATTGGCGCCCTCGATTTAAGTATTATCACTGGAGTTTGTCCTTTATTGGACTTGCTCTGTGTATTGCTATTATGTTTATGACTTCATGGTACTATGCTTTGGTGGCTATGGGCATGGCTGGATTGATCTATAAGTACATTGAGTATCGAGGAGCCGAGAAGGAATGGGGTGATGGTATTCGAGGTTTGGCTCTATCTGCTGCTAGATTCTCTCTTCTTCGATTGGAAGAAGGCCCTCCACATACCAAGAACTGGAGGCCGCAAATTCTCATTCTTGTCAAGTTAACATCCGACTTGGTGCCCAAGTATCGTAAGTTGTTTTCCTTTGCTTCGCAGCTCAAAGCTGGCAAGGGTCTTACTGTAAGTGCGTCGATCATCAAAGGAGACTTTACCAAGGCTAGCAGTGAAGCGATGGCTGCTAAGCAGAATCTGAGAAGAACTGTGGATGAGGAGAGAGTTAAAGGATTCGTTGATATTTTGGTCGCTAGGAATGTCACTGATGGATTATCTCATTTGTAAGTTGTTAGTGATTATTTAGGTAAACAGTGGTTTAGACTTAGATATGTATCCTTAGAGTCCAAACAAGTGGTCTCGGTGGCATGAAACCCAATACTGTCATCCTCGGCTGGCCTTATGGCTGGCGTCAGTCAGAAGACGACCGCACCTGGCAGGTCTTCCTGCAAACCGTCCGCAACGTGACAGCCGCGCGTATGGCCTTACTGGTGCCCAAGGGTATCAACTTCTTCCCCGATTCCAGCGAGAAGGTGGTTGGCAACATTGACGTCTGGTGGATAGTACACGATGGCGGTCTATTGATGCTCCTGCCCTTCCTTCTCAAGCAGCACCGCACGTGGAAGAACTGCAAGATGCGCATTTTTACCGTCGCCCAGATGGAGGATAACTCTATCCAAATGAAGAAGGATCTGAAGATGTTTTTGTATCATCTGCGTATTGGGGCTGAAGTTGAAGTTGTTGAGATGGTAAGAAGGTCCCATATTGTTCTATTATGGGCTATTTATTAGGTTTTTGGGTTTGGAACAGATGGATAGCGATATCTCCGCGTACACCTACGAAAGGACACTGATGATGGAGCAGCGTAATCAGATGCTGCGCGAGCTGCGATTGAACAAGAAAGAAAGCCTAGGCGTGGTGAGTGTTGTGCTCTATTGCCGCAAATGCGACTCGCGCCCGCCAAATCTGATAACTGAATAAAAACAATAATCTTATGATCTCCCGTTGTGTCTATGTGCGAAGGTGCAAACTCTGGTGGACTTCAATGAGTCGACAGAAGAGAAACTGCCATTGGTAACGCACTCATGGTGTTAGAGCCCGCTGTCATTTTTGTCGATATTTTCATTTTGGAGCATGAGCGTTTTACGAACTAGTTTAGAGAGATCCGATTGATTTATCATGCCATTCTCAGATGACCAATTGCCATATAAACCTTCATTATAAGTCGCCATCTGTGTGACCCAGTTGCCCGGGGACCATTCTGTCATCAAAAAGCCATCTCAGCCGGACACTTGAATGCCTCGGTCTTCCATCACTCATGATTGCTAGTTGTTTAACTGTACCGTTTCAATGTTGACTGTTTTTCTATTCTGCTACCCTCTCATATTGCTGTTTGTATCAATGTCAACGCGCCCATTCATGTATATTTCTCATGTCGCATTAACTCACCTTCCATTTAGAGTGTTCACGGCCATGCTGCTGGTTTAATCCGGGTGGAATTGTATTAACTCGATTGCTGTTTATGACTAGGTTCAATCGATAGTTGATCAGCATCATCAAAACGACGCCAAGGCGACGGCGACGAAGGTACGCTTCCAGGAGCCGGGCTCCGAAAGTGCTGGTGGCAACGATTGTGATAATAAGAAGTCAAATGACGAAGAGCCTTCCAATGAGGTATTTTTTGCCGAATCACAGTTCTTTAAAAGTGCAATAAATTAAATTGAGTGATTTAATTGCGCCAGGTTTCCTCTGTCGTGGAAGTGAACGGTGACTGTGAGAACGTAATCAAGGAGAAGGAAGACGCTTCCGAAAAGGAACCTCTTTCCGATAGCAAGGAAGATACAGACACCGAAGAGGAACAAAAGCCAACCATGACACCGTAAGCTACTTTCATTGATTTCTTTCTTATCGTACATCAGCAGAGACATTCAGTTTGATTGCTTGGTTTTTGTCGAGCAGAGACGAAGGCAACGTGCGTCGGATGCACACCGCCGTCAAGCTGAACGAGGTGATTGTGAATCGCTCGCACGACGCTCAATTAGTCATCCTGAACTTACCAGGACCTCCGAAAGACACCAAAGTAGAGCGGGAATCCAATTGTAAGTTCTTCACGCCACACCGGTGGCAATTATTATCTGGAGCAAATTTTTGAACTGTTACTTCGCAGATATGGAGTTTCTGGAAGTCCTCACCGAAGGTCTCGAACGAGTATTGATGGTGCGTGGTGGAGGTCAAGAAGTCATCACCATCTACTCATAAGCAACCCTTTGACGCCCCCTCTACACTACACTTCTTCACACATGCGACACACACACACACACGCAAAGGCATCTGCCAACAAATTGGTCTTCATGGTTCTTCTTGTGAAATATTGCAACCATGGAGATTCAACCCAAGGCGAAAGCGAGGAGAACCTTAGAGTATAAATTAGACTTCTCCAGTTTTTAGAGTGAATTTTACTGGATTGATTACATTTAATTCAATGTGACAGAGGGCGATACTAACACGATGCAGTATTTTAACGCAAACCGACTTACGACAACCAGAAATAAGCAAATTGATTAGTTGACTATATGAGTATAGATATATATAAAGTGAAGATAAATATATATAAATATATATATATATACAAGATATAGATGCATATATATATATTTGCCTGAATCGTGATTAAACCAAAGAGATTCTAATTTATTCTTCTTAATGTTATAGTTCGTATTGATATCGATTCATAATATAATTGAAAAACGAAACAATGATAAATGATTAGGTAATTATTATTTTTTTAATAGTTTTTATTACTTACAAAGCAAAGTGCATACCATGGAGGCCACATTGAAACTAATTCAATGTTACTGCATTATGGCAGGCTGTTTTATGTTAGGAAATCATTGACTAAATCAAAATGTGAACGTTAAGTGATCCTATACTTTTGATTTGGTATACTGTATTTTATAATTTACTGATTACACAAATGCCTTCCTGATGCTGCACACTTCACCGAATCTACCATGATGCATTGTATAAACCGTTGATCATTGTTTATTGAGTTCTCGACTAGAATTGTGTCAAATCAAAAGTTAACGAAAGCAAATGTAACTTACTGTAACTGCTCATTTTTCTACACCAAACTACGACTTATTACAACTTTAAATTAAAGGACGAAACACGTGACAAAACTATTACAAGATGGAAACAATCATCGCATCGACATTTGCTATTCGACATTCGCGCGTTTGTCTCGTGTTCATCTCATTCTCTATGTATTTGTAAAACTCGATTGTACGAAACTCAATATTCGAACTTTTCGAACTTCTACGAAGAGGCGGCGCGCCGATTGCGGCGCTCACGTTGAGGTGCTATGCGCGCCGCCGCCTAATGTGCATGTAAAAGAGTAACACAGTTAATATAAACTCAAAGCATAACGTAGATTAACAGACGAGACATCTCTCAAGACTTAAGTCTCTTAAGAACCTAAGTGAAACAAGCATATAAAGAAACTAATGAAAACCTATAATAGCATAATGAATTTTACCAATATTGAATTGAATCTCTTAAGGATGTTGATAGTAAAACGTGGTAAACAGTAACATTTGAATTATGCGATGTGTAAGCTAGTTGAGCCAATTGAGTCAGGAACATATTGAAGAGCAATCATGCAATTGCATGTAAGTTGCGGCACGCATTACGTTGAATTGTTACAATTCCAGAAACAAATCAAAGCGCAGTTTAATGACAAACAAGTATAAATAACATAAATAACATTATGGGATAAATGTAACGAAAGCGTAATTCAACTACTACTATTAAATGTTAAACCGTATGCATACAAAACATCTATAATACAATGTACCTCAACATTAACAGGAGCACTGCGTTGCAGGAACCGCACTGGACCGCATTTGAAATTCGACGTTTGAATAAATCATAAAAATATAATGATAGTTTAAAAGTACATCTTGCATTTTTATATTTTCACCATTTACACCATTATCTCTTAATGGATTCATCTACTTTTGGGTTTTTCTTCATCTTTTTCAGCAGTTTTCACATCTGATATTCACCAATATGACAACAACTTAAATTGTGAGAAATATATATATACATAAACTAGATACTTGAGCAATATTATAATATAATACTTAAGATTGTCAAACATTGTCAAATTATATACTAATTGTAAAAAAATTAGATTTAATGAGGGTGATCAAGTTCCGTGCGGTGGCGGATGACGTTTGATGATGGTTGAACGAAGTTTGAACCGGAACTGAAACTAACCAAATAACAGGTCCATCCAACTTGACCAGCGTGCGTTAGAATGAAGAGACAAATAGTGGCACTAGTGATCTCATCATAGCCTTAATGGTACCTTGATATATGAAATATTTAGAGAAGGGATATAATAAAACCTTATGACAGTACTTCTTTATTGCCAATTACGCTATTTTACGAGAGATAATGTAACCGAATTGCGCATATTAACGCAGTGAAATGAAATAGACGTGGCTAAAATAGGTTTTTTTGTTCTTGTTTTTTGTGAAGCGCCTAGTCATTGTGTCAATCGAAGAATTGTATTGCTTCTTATCTTGTGAAATCCCTCGCCCTTTGAAATGCGATCTTTGTATTAAAGTAGTTTTGTAGAGAAATTATTATAAATACTGTAAATGGCGTACATGCTCTATCTAATTATGACGATGTGTTCATTGGGTAAAAACAAGAAAACTATGCATAGTTACAATGTTGTTCTGTGATTATTTACAACCCTTTTTTGGCGGGAGGCTGAATTGTGTCAGCTCAAGGAGTGGACGCGAACACCCGACCGGTGGGTGATAATAACCCGGGCGGGAGGCAAAGTTGGGTTGACTCAAAGAGCGGACGCGGCGACCGCGACTGCAAGTTACTTTGCTCTTCAACGGATTCACATAATTAGTTTTGCCCAGCACGAATCGCAGGTAATACAAGTATCGATTGAGATGCCCGCATTGTTAT
>JAODGC010000004.1:5350803-5361745 GCA_027574925.1 Ecitoglossa quadriceps
ACAATTCCTCCATAATTTCAGCTTATTAATAATGCACACATCTAATCTCCTTTCAAATCCCTTCCCATTAAAATAAACTCAGTACATTTTCCTAATACAATATTTAATTGGTAACCTAAAAATAACAAACATTAATATCCATTTCACGTAGTCCTAGATACAGCAATTATCCATCTCCATTTTACAGCAAATTACAGAAAAACAATTCGTTCATGCTTGTTTACGCAAGCGCGCTGATGCGCCGCAGGTAGGCGGAATGATAATAAAAGGCCCATCGGCCGGCGCAAATTAGTGCACGCCAACGCACCCTCGGGCGGCGGCAATAACGGCCGGTGCCTCTAAGAACGGCCTGCATGCTTGTTATCACTGCAAACAGTGGCGCTGTATCAGCGTGTATTCGATATCAGCGGCAGCGTGTGTGCTTTGTTTAGAAATGAACACTCGCCGTTTATTATTCGCCGCTCAAAACACACCGGTGTTTGGCCGGTGAAATACCTGGGGTTGTTCATTTTGCACTGGTTGAGGATTTCAAACGAGATGAATCAACAGGATGTTTGGGCAAATCATACGGTGGTATATCAAGTGTCTTTGTAATTGGTGCATGTCCAGGCATAATATTGATAATTAATTAATGGTTGTTACTTTGAAATTTGAAAATTATTTCAGGGAATGTTAGGAAAGTTGTCTACAATTACAAAATACACGTATAGTTGCGGAAATATTTTATTATCATTTTTATAAATTCTCATTACTATTATGATAAGTATAAAATCTTCAAAAATTGATACAAAGATATGTGTTATATGTGTTGCATACATTGCGTAATTATAGTTGGCATTTTAAAGCTTAATAACTATGAATAAAGCACATAGTATGTTGTCTTGTATACATAAGTTAATAGAAAATTTAATTGATTTTAAATCAACACTAAGTTTCTTAAATTATCTTTAAGCGTGTAAATGTTATTGAAAAATTACTTGACAAAATCGGTGATTTAACTGTTTTTGTGCTACATGAGTTGCCTACCATTTTAAAACCACCTTTAATTAAATAATCGACTTATAAAATTAATTCAAGGATAACTTTTATTCAGTGGATTTAATTAAAAATTTATTTATGTTTATTATGAAACCAATTTTATTAACATGCTATTAATTTTAACAAATCTACTAATAAAAATTAAATGCAACTTAAAGTTAGAAAAATTTTCTGCAATAAATGAAATATTTTTAGTAGAAAAAAAAAGTCTAATTAGAAATCTAATTACACAGAATACATTTAACTTTTTACTAAATTTAGTGTTCTATCGAGTTATTAAAACTACGCATGCGCTAATTCAAATTTCCCGCTATCATTTCAACTTGACAGTTCCATACTTCGGCAACTAAACAATTTCTAATCTTATACATTTACGTCAAGTATTATCTGTACAAATTAGGTATAATAAAATTTAAGCACTTTTACGAATCTCAATCACTTTGAATTAGACATTTTGAAACAGTAAAAACATCTTCAGTCTAAAATCTGCAAATTTCTTAAAAGAAAGTTGTAATTAGCATCACTTTGTTTACGCTGCTTCTGCATTAAGCTGAGAAAAAGTGGAATGCCACTAAATTTATTCCCTTCTACTGCCAAGTCTGAAAGAGTGATCAAGTGTCTTGAACGTCTTGCGACTTTAAGCAATAAGCGTTTATCGATAGCAATTCGCCGATTCGCTCCTCAGGTGTTTCGCAATGCGGAAACTGTGTCATGAGGCCAGAATAATAATTCAAGCATTTGTACGTTTGCCATTTTGCTACGCATCCAAAACATCCTCTTTCTGCTCTCACTTCTTTCATCCTTAAGCACAATGCTATTGTCAACGATCACAACTCAACCATTCATTTTTAAGCCGGTGTGCATTAAAAAGTAAACTTCCTCTCAAGCCAAGTCCATTAAATTGTTGCCAATCAAACGATTCGAGAAATTCAAGTGCAACGATATAGGAATTATGTAACTTGAATAAAGTACATAATTGTGTTTCAATGCCACCTTGCTTGCGATCAAATAAAAATAAATGTTGCGAACGTAAAAATTATCGGCAATAAATAGTTAAATAACTAATTAATTTCGTTTAACTCTCGATGCAGAACGAATCAGTGCAACTATGCATATGACGCATCTGTTAACAATTCAAATGCAACTGCCACATGTTCAATCACACTAGATATTTATTTATTCATGATCGTAAAAAGTACTATATTGTTATTCGGTGAATTATTTATGTTGTTGATTATTTTTTGTGACTACTCTATGAGTCGAGCGGATTTTGTCAAACAATGAGTGTTGAAGTTTTAATAACATAAACAAATTTCATGCGTTTGTAAACATCACGCTTTTTTCTTCCTCAAACTATAAATACATAATTAAAGCTCTCAATGCGTCAATTAATTATTTAATAATTAAATTGGTTTTGTTCTAATGAATTAGAAGATTTCAAATTTTTCAGTGTTTTGAATAGATTTGACTTTGCATGGAATAATTAAACATAAAAGATCTATATTATCAGATTTATAACGATATTTAAAATTGTAGATACTGGAAATATGTGTTTTAAGGCATAAAACATTAAATTATGAAGGAATTAATGACGTAACCTGTCAAATGTGTTGCATACATTAAGCAATTATGACTAAAGTTTAAAACGTTTTAATTAAACATTGTACAAAAAAATATAGATTCTTATTATTATAAATCAATAGAGTATTTATTGTACTTTAATTTGATACTAATTTTGTTATATCTGAATTCTTTCAAATGCCTTTAATTAAATAAACTGACACAATAACCAATTCTGAAGCTTCTGTCTAATTAGAAACCAAATAAACATCTTTAAAAGCTACATAACATTGAGTCAAATATTTTTAAGTACTGTATTGGGTAATGCATCACTTAATTATTTAATAATATAATTGATTTTGTTGCAATCTATTATAAGATTTCAAATTTTTTATTGTTTTTACTAGATTGGACTTTGTATGAAATAATTGAAGATAAAAGATCTTTATTGAGAATTTTATAACAATATCTGAGATTTCATATACTAGAATTATGTTTTTTAAAACATAAAACATTAATTTATGAAGGTATCAATGACGTAACTTGTCAAATGTGTTGCATACATCAAACAATTATAAATAAAGTTTAAGACGTTACAATTAAAAATTGTGCAAAAAATATACATTCTCATTATTATAAATCAATAGAGTAATTATTGTACTTTAATTTGACACTAATTTTGTTATAATACCTCAATTCGTACAAGTGTTATTCTTAAATAAAGTGACACATTTATTATTTCTGAAACTTTTGCTTAATTAGAAACCGAATAATCGTTTTTAAAAGAAACATAACTTTAACTAAAATATAGTTAAGTACTTTGTCTATTCGTAATTGGATTGTATGTTTATTTGATTTTTTTTGAGATTTTATTGATTGAAAAACCACTAATTTTTATAAATTTATTAACAAACAAAGCAAATAATGTCCAAATACATAGAAAATTTAATGTTTATCCTAATCTAGCATATTTTCCATTATCCAATCATGCAGTGTAATTGTTTTTATATTCAAAACATTTGCTTCTGTTGAAAAACTTTCACTCAGTGAATGCACATTCATTAATTGTTTAATTAATCGCGGCGTGTACTTAATACGCAGTCCACAAGACACACTGTTACCCGTTTGTAATAATTAATTATTCAGATCGGTTTGTTACAATGTACAATGTTACAAGTATCTTCGCCTCCACCGCCTTCACCGCCACCACAACCGCCGCCACTTGCGTCGCTGGCAGCACAAACTTAATCCAGTGTTCATCTTAAATTTTATCTCAATGTCTCCTTTGCGCTTATATCTCACAAATATGAAAAGATGAAAAATTATGGAGTAGCCACCATGTTAGGTTAGGTTACGCTTAAATTAGCTACGACAACAAATCACTGTTTCTTTTCGCTATTGTCATGTCGTACATTGTGCAGTGTGCATTGTACACAATGACAGCGCGTCAAGCAAAAAGATATAATTAATTACATGACATCGCAACGTCTTGCGCAACTTGCCACCCCTTTGCCGCATTGTGCATGGATGTCAAGCAAAATGGCGTAAGATCTATAATATATACTTCGGACGTAATTACTATCCCTACACTATGTATTTTTGTAGGGAAATATACAAATTAATTTGTACTTAAATTGGTATCATTATTGATGGAGTTTGTTACAAAAGTTGCATACCCAGAAAGAAAAAAAACTGAGTTTTATATGAAATTTAAAAAAAAATTAAAAATATCAGCATTCTTTTAGAAGGTAACGACAAATACAAGATTTGTTATTAAAATACAGATAAAATTACATTAAAAAATATTCCAGTATTAAATGTACTATACTTAAACAAAACTACTAAGCCAAATTAGATAGGTATTTCAATTATCTTTAATTTGACACTAAACTTAATAAAATACCATTCTTACTTTAGAAGTTATCAAGAAACAAACAAAGACAAAGAGGTTAGAATTTCAGTCCATGTCCAGAAATTATCATCATTAAAAATAATTTAATATTAATACAACTACATCTGCACAAACATATTAAGCATATTTCGATAAATAATTTAACGAGTTTTAGTTTAATGCAACATTTGTTACCATGCTATGTTAATATTCTGACAAATGTTATCAATAAATAACCTAAAAGTCAAAATAAAATCTCGATAATTTAAAAACAATTTGTGTTTGTTAAAAAGTGATTTAACATCAAGTCAACTGCATTTAGATACAATAAGCAAACAAATTAAAAAATTTTCACGAATTGCAATGTAATCAACAAATCAATCAAATAATTTTTCGAATTTTGTTAATAAAGTTTATTGTGCTCATAAAAATTGTAATAACTTTCAATTAAGTATATTCAGATCACTTCTGTAAACAGCCCCAAATTTAATTACTTTCATTTTACATCTATATAAAATACAATTCATAAATTGCCTAAATAGTTTAAGTAAATTTCGATAACCGACACTTTTTAAACCTTACAATTTGTTTTTTCTTGGTTAAAATTATTGAATTTTTTGATGGTTTTAGTGATATTTTATGCAATTAAAAAGTAATAGAATATAATTCAAAAAGTAACAAATCGATATTTATATATTTTTGTACTGCTTGTTATTAATTTAGTTATGGGACTGGAAAGTAATTTGTCATGGTGCGTTGCTAGTTTTTGTGCGATAATTTGTTTAATCAATTTGCAGTTTGTAGTTGTTAATTGACTTTTTTCCATTTGCAATCTGCGCACGAGATTCTGATTCGACAATAATTGAGTGAAAAACATGCGCGTCGTTTTTTCAATTGTAAAAAACATTTTTATTAATTAAAAATAGCACGCGCTTCGTTATCAACATATAATGTAAAGCAAACAATCCTGCCACTGACATTACAAACAAGTCTACATTTCACAAAGTAAAATCTAGTAACAAATTCGCAACAAACCTCTTCACCTATTTGCCATAAATATTATACATAAATTAATCATGCCGTAATTAATTATATACTTAGCCATCCGGATAAGTAAACAACTGGATGATTAATTAATTCATTAATAACTAGCCGGTAGTCATGAAAGCAGCTTGTTTTCCGTGTTGGATTCTTTTGAGAAGTTGCAACTTTGGAACGGTTTGAATAAATCACTGGAAAATTTCATTATTTCGCTAGGAATTATGTTTCAAGTCGGAAACTGCATAGCTGCTATTGTGGTCGCCGTTTGTTCAAGCCGAGTGCAAAATGTACGAATTTGTTTATTAACTACATATTGCACACCGCATTGCTGCGCGGATGTTAGTCTAGTGCAGTTGCATTCCTAGCGTTTTGACGCAATGAAACCGACCCCTTGCCGCCGTCACATCGCATTGCGGCTGCTCCTGCTGGCCCCCTGAAAGGAGTGTATCTGCAGTTTGTTGGTTTGTATTGTGTGAGCAGCTGCGCGCAGGCGAATTATTAACGTGCGCAATTTTTGCGCTATTTAACCTTCGCATTTTCCTAAATTTTACCCATTTCACTAGTGGAATAGACTTGGCAAATGTAGGAAGCATAGTTGAAATAATAGTTGATAATAGAAGCAAAAAAAAAGCACATTGTTTGCATTTTTTGGTTTCCTCTGTTTTTGTACGCATGCGCACAGATGTGTTTTAGATGAAGGCAAAGTTATGAATGAAGAGAGATCTCAACGCAGCACTTATATACTGCTGCTAAGAGTGGGGATAGCGTCAATTGCGGTTGCTTCGACGCAACGCGTCTGCCTGTTTTATATCGCCATCTAGTCACTACAGTAGAACAATATTCTTGCTGTCCGCTAGATGTTGTTACATTACAGTTCAAAAGTTGACCTGTAATCCATTGTTTTAATATCTCATTATTTGAAATTCGTCAAAGATGTTTGTGAATATCTGCCCCGTAGAAAGTGATTGCGCAATAATTAAAGTATTCATGAAAGTTGCGCACAGTGCATGTTCCATGATTTATCGCACAAGAATTGCACGAGCTTGAATTTTCGGAGGAAATCGCATGAAACGTGTTGATGTTGATGACGTCGGCGGCGCGTCCAACACGAGGCAGAATGCAGCGCTTGCAAATTAAATCCATTCAAGCGCACTGCCATCCCCACAGCCTCAGCAGCCGCCTTCGCCTCCAGCGCCGCCGAGTCTATTTAGCAATACAGCCAACGCAATACTTTTCGCTTAATAGAAAATAGTTTATGGCGCGCTGCGTGCATTCTCCGCGCAATAAATGTATTCATAGATACATTTAAATGTATAAATGCCGAGGGTGGCATGCCCCACATCCCGCCGGCCAACCCTCATCAATGGCTGCAGTAAATAGAAAATGCATGAAAGCCGAGTCGTGGCTTTGCATGCGAATTCCATGTTAAAGCGGTAAAACGAGTAAAACTGTGCGTTGCGTTATTTATATGCATATCGGGCGAACGATTGCGTTTTGTGGCGCGGGGATGGCGGTAAGGGTGGAACAATAGGGGATGGTTGCGTGTGGCTGTGCATGTTGTGTTGCAAGTACTAATGCAACGCACGGCGAGTTCTTTGTGCCATTGTGCATCAGTTAAAATAATTACTGATGCACTTCCAAGTAGGCGACTAGCATATGCTTTTCTATCGGAAATATCGATGCATAGATTTCAACCTAGATGTTTCCTAATTCAACTATATGGCCTTTCTAGTATGCTAAAAATATTTTCTTCATGATAATATCAAATACGGAATAATAAATTACTATTTTTTTAATTTCGCTTAAAAATATCTAATTTATTAAACTTCAGTTTAATCATTATTCTTGGCATAATTAAAGCATCAACGAATTGCAGAGCTAAACATAGCGCTGAGCACCTTTCAACTCGCAGGCTCACTGCATCCCGGAGTGAACCGGTTGAAAGGTCGGGGGTGGAAGTGATTAAATGCAAAAGACTGCGGATTTTCATTTGCGTGGCCAGCGTGCGCTCGCGTAAAAAGCGCCGAGTGGCGAGTCAACCCTTTTGCGCTTCTTTTTTCTCACCGCCCGCCCCCGGCTGCGACGCCGGCAAGGAAGTAATACCTTTGCGCACCGTGCCGCACCGGGCGAAACAAAGGAAGCTCACGTAAAATCAATAGTGAGAATTAGAATTCGTTAAATTAGCAAATTATTAAAATAGGGTGACATCTGATTTTTAGCATTTGAATTAGGCATAAATAAAAAGGGTGGTAAATTACATTAAAGAATGACTTCGGACTTGTTTGGTTAGGCAGTGATTTTTTGAGAAGAAAAGAAAATAAGTATACAGTGGGGGGCGGTGGGTTTTCAGAATAGCGAATATCTGATACCTGTGCTCCTGGAAATAAAGCGGAGTTTTATCCGAGGAGATTTTCGTCTTTCCCGATGAATTGCATAATAATTCTGTGCAGCGTGTGCCAATCGGTGTGAAAGTTAATAAAGAGATTTCCGGTAGATGTGTAACTGTAGTAAATTTCAACGAAACTCTATTCTGGGCTCTGCATTGCGCACTGGATGTATCTTCGTAGATTTTACGATTGCTTCCTGTAAATTGGTTAATTAAACTTCTATGAAACATACAATTTGACGTATTTAATTTTCTATTTGGAAAATTTTCTTTTGGTAAAAGATTTTTAAAATAAATCAAAGATTACTAAGTGCACAAAGATAAAAATGTATAATTTACTAACAACAATATAAAATGATAATACATAGCTAGCTGTTAATACGTAGCGACATCTGTTGATTTCTAGTAAAATTTGAATGTGACAGCTGATAGTTCCGTTTTCGGTCCGTTACTTAAAAATCTTATATTGTTTATCTGTATTTTATTTAATCTCTATGATAATTAATTAATTAAGGTAATTTATAAATTGACGACTGTCTTAATTTGAGTATGAGAAGCTGATCGTTATTTATTACTTTCATATCACATAACTTCAAACAAGATTACTCGCCCTAAAATGATATACTCAACATAACCTCATTTAAAGAAAAATCACATATTATAATTTTCTCGAGTCGAAAGTACCTATCACATAAATCAACGATTATTCCTCAGGGCCACACTCTCTCGCAGCTTCTTTCTCCATGACCAACTTGTAATATGCAAGAAGAAAAAACGAAGCATGCACCCAGTACCAGCCTCCAAGTAGTGCATCGTTTCATTCGTTTCTCTTCCATCGCTTACGACGGGAAACAAAGCTCGAACCGTACGCCTATAATTAGTATCCTTACCGCGACATAATGCAATCAAATTCCAAGCCAACATCGCGCAAGATGTACGAGAATTAAAGTTCTTCAAGCAGCGCACGTTGCTAGAATATGAAGCAAAGCTGTAACTATCTAGATCACAACTCAAGATGAAACTGCGAGGCGTTACGAGGTCGAATTACGTCATGCGGATTACCCAGCGATATTTGATATAAACAGAGCCAGCGATTAAAAGGCAATGTAAACGAAAACGATTTTCACTTGCTTGTCATTATATCCAGTAGATTGCGTTTTATCAATGATGGGCGCTTTGGGTATTGCGGACCAGTTCGTGCTGCTACTGCTGCTTGGGTTCCCTTGGAATGTGGAATGACCAACGGGTTTCCAAAACACTTGTTAGATGTTAGGATCTAGGGGCTGGTAGCAACTGGGCGTAGAACGTAACAACCCAAAGTACTTAACTTATACTTAGCGGAAATAATCACCATGAGCATTTGACAGGAGTCAAAGATTTACTACTTGCGCAGAGAATCAACTAAATTATGATCTAAGTTGATCTCTTACAGATATTGCTTAAAATAGTCTTATTCAATAGATAATTCCATTTTATACTAATTTCAAATGATTTCAAACTGCTTAATTTCACTGTTACTGTGTGTATTTTCCTGAAAGCTTGATGATGATTTATCCAAGAATTTGGTTGATTTTTACGAAAGATTTACGAAAAATTGTTTTCTTTCCACTTTCCTAAATAGATATAAATTATCATCTCTCGAGGCTAACGACAGTTATACAGGCTAATACCCAGTTTTGGTCACCAAGAAAGACATCGCGCATCTCATCTGTATGGTCCAGCTGGAGGAGAGCCCATCGGCTAGTTGGTATTGATGTGGGCAGTTTTGACTACGGGTCATCTGGGCACTCATCTGGACATCATCGTTACAGTTGACGTTCTTTGGGATTAGTTCAATGAGCAAGCACACTTTGTTTAATGAAGACACGATATAAGCACGTCGTAAAAATAACCTAATTTGATCTTGACATTTGACGCTAGAGTTTGATGCAATGCGCATATACAATTTCTATGCACTCTCGCAACAGGGTAGAAAAGTGTAGTGAATTGTTTTGCAATAAAAAGTAGAGTGCAATTTACAGTGACGGGAATTATTGGTTGCGCATGCTATAAATCGTCAAAGGAGAAGTAATAAATGATAATAGATAAAAAATCGATACAAATGGAAGCAAAATTTGTGCTAATAAAGAATAAAATGGTTTTTGTATTTTATTGGGTTGTAAATATTAAGATATACCCTTGTTTATTTAGCACTGCGGCAGAATAAATTTATTTAATTGTAGTGCGACAAATCAAGAAATATTGGCAGAAAAATACAATTTGACTTAAAGGCGTATGACATCTGTTTACGGTCTGTTGGAGGTGACATCAATCCGTTTACGGTCCGCTAACATACACTGGGGATTTTTGAGCTTAAATAATATTTGTTTTTTTTTTATCCACAAATATAACTATAGTAATGTGTTAGTTCTTTGTAAAATACACCGGTGAGGATTAACTTCCAGTTGTTAACAAGTGTTAATAATTTCAAGATTTATTATTCATCTTTAAAAACATGTCCTTTGCATGTAAAGCATTAAAACTTAATCAACGTTTCCAATTACAGATTTCTGATTTCCAGCTAAGCAGACAAGAGATGAAGGAATCATTAAACATTCCAAATATTTGAGTTAAAAGATTTCACTTTTCCCTTCGCGCCTCTACGCTGGACGGTCGTTAACATTCCATCGTCGCAAGAGCACCACGACTGATGTATTTCCAAAACGCCACTCATCTCCAACGGGTCTTCTTGCCGAAGAACAAGAGCCACAAATACCGATGCCGACGTCGACTTGGATAAAATCACTACCGCGAGCAAGGAAATTGTAATCTGACCGAGAGAGATTCTCGATTAATTAATGTTGAACTATGCTGTAACAACTGCAATCGCTCTAAAATCACAGCTCTATCAGCACAGTTAGAGATAAAAAGTGAAATTAAAATTGACCAGTTAGATCTTCCAAGATGAGCAGTAAGTTAATACCAAAATGCTGGAAGGTGAATTTCTATAATTTTCATTTTAAATTAGATGCTTTAAATGTTTGCTG
>JAODGC010000004.1:5370093-5394644 GCA_027574925.1 Ecitoglossa quadriceps
ACGCTTGATCAGTCCCAGGTTTAATTTTTAGGTTACAATATATGCCCAATTATATGAAGTATCAAATGCTACTTTATTGAAGTTTCTGGGACTTATAGTTTAGTAGTTATTAAGATGATAAGATGTTGGTAAATTGTAGAGCTCTACTTTTATCCTATTCTGTACATAAACTATGAGTAATTCAGATTCTGAAAAATTCCAAACATGAAATTAACAAAATTATAGTGGATCTGAAAAGTTTTAAAACATTTCCATTAAATCCTAAAAAATAAACATTCCATATTTGTTGGATTTAGAAGTTATACTGATGTTGTTTCTGAAGTAAAGAAGCTACTTCAGAAATTGCTACTTTTTTTTAATTTTAAGGAGTTATATCATTCCCACAGAAAATATTATGGTTTTAACATAAAGTTGATAATAATAACTATCAAATCACTTTTATTTAAAGATTCTGGGATTTTTGGTTCGGTAGTAATTCAGATCTACACCACTTGTTTCTTTTCTTATACTCCTCACATTACTTCTCACACTGTCATCTTTATCCTGACATGTGCATTTCGCGAAACTTTTATACCCACACTGTTAGTTTCCATCTTAATTAAACTTGTAGCCAAGTCAGAAGAAAAAACTCAACAACAGTCCGCTGCTGTTTGTTCTCAAACTTTTAAAGATGAAATATTCAGCGCATTATTTGTCCAGACATGCCACGCTGCTTGCCGCCACCAGCAAGCAAAAAGACGGCGTGGAAGTTTCCAAAGCATTCAATAATAATGAGTGTCGCACATTGTTGCTTGCCCAATATTTCAGCACTTTAGGAAAATCGCACTGAAATTTTGATTAACTCATATCCAACAGACAGTAATGAAACAACAATGCGATCCTTTGGCCAGGATCAATACAAGGCAATAAATTACAATCCTATAATTTATAAATGCGCGCACATAGACTAGACAGGAGTGTGTATTATAATTGTCATACCCTTATCTCACTTGGGCAAGTTGTGATCACCTTGGGACTGATAACAAGTTGGTCCAGCTTCGTTTCGCAAACGACGAGTATTTCAACCAATTCGACGAAATTAGTTGTGTTTTGTGTCGGATATGAATTTATGAGGAAAGTTAATTAATTTGGACATACGAGGAGGGTATTGTATTTTCTATCCAACGAGGAAATTGATAATGCAACTAGGGCATTTATTATTTAATAACATTCAGGGTGATGCTGGATGCACGGAATGCGTTGATAATAAATGCATGAAATTTATGCAATCGGTTTGCCGACTATAAGTAACGTGATGCTAATAGATCCCTAAGCTATTAATGACATGCTATCATTGATCAAGTCTTCACAAACTCAATTAAATACTAACTAAATCTTCTCTTCGTTTGATCCGACATGATGAATGTTGGTCGGTTGCAATACATGTTTGATCATTGGTAATTTTTAGCGTCAATCATTAGCCGATATTTCTCGCTTTATTCAAATGTGTGAGAGCATAATATTGTGATACTTTTGCGCAGCAGACTACTTTCTTCGCTATCCTACTTTCTCCGGGTCTGACGAGACACGGCGGTGTCGCCGGCTCTGATGATGGCATTCCCATGACATTGCTTTGGTTCATGCCCCACCTGCTACAGCAGTGGGGGCTTGGCTGGAACTCGTTTGGAACCCAACATAAAATCATCTGTCTCCCCAAAAACGAGATTATTTTTTGAGACGAGCGCGGCATGGCCGGTGCCTTTCTTCTCCTCTACTTAACTTAAGTGTAGTTCACTTAGTCGTAGTTGCAGTGCAGTGAAATTGTTTAGTGAGTGAGCTTGATAAAGGATATTTGATTTGGATTTTATTTCCAAGATGATACAAGTGGTAAATACTTTTTTCTATTTCAATTCAATTATGTTACTTAACTTGAGTCATATTGGTGTTACTATTACGGTCTGTTGAATAATACAAGTAGAGGAAATGCTAATTCTACTCTTGTTTTCATAAAATTACTGAAGCAGAACGTGCGGAATATATTAATTCTTTACGTTCATGTAATTTGTGATTGCTTTGGAGAATTAATTTACTTATGCACTTTACACATCACTGTCCAAATTTTGCCTTCCTCTACTCAATTTCCCGCCGCTGGCATTTTGGCAATTTGTAAACGTAAATATGCCCAGACTAATCCAAAATTGCAGCCAGCTCAGCACTGGCCTCCATTCTGAATAATGGCAATTGCATTAACATTGTTTGCGCTATAAATTAATACTTAGGTTATTATTGAAAGCAGCATCATTTATTATTTGCGTTACAACGCAGATTGATTACTGTCGTAGTAACTTTGGTTTCTTCCTCATTTCTAGGTGTTTGTTGCACTGCTTTGTGCAGTGTTAGCAACGCAACAGATTGGAGCAGTGGTAAACAGTAGGCCGGCAAGTGCCGCAGCCGAAGAAACTGATTCTGGGAGTAAGACCAGTGAGATTAGTAGCAGCGCAACAAATATGGCTGATTCTGTGGCTGCTGGCACAGATGCAGAGGCTAATAGGCGTGACGCGCCGATTGTTCCACATGAGGTATACGGCCCACCGCAAGATGTTTTTACTGCGCCGCAGGAGACCTATGGCCCACCTTCGGATTCCTATGTGCCTGTAGCGCCGAGCAATCCCAGTTTGCCTGTGCCAGTCTACGGTGTTCCTGATGGACCTACAAGTAATTTGGTGTATCCCGGACCACCAGCTGATATTCCACCATCGCTGCCCAGTTTTAGTCCACCGAAGAACTTGTTTAACCCACCTAAGGAATTATATGGTCCTCCACAAGACTTTTTTGGTGCTGGTTTAGATCAGTATGGTCCACCTAAAGACAATTACGGTCCTCCTAAAATTTTCGCGGGACCTAAACCAGTGTATGGACCACCTCCTATAAAGTATGGATCTCCTCCATCAGCAACTTTTTCTAAATTGTCAAATCCAAGCATTCCTGGACCTTTTTTCAAACCTAAACCTTTTTATGGTCCTCCTAAATCTCAATATGGTCCACCACCTAAAATACAATATGGTCCGCCATCAAAACCATTTTTTAAACCTAAACCATCATATGGTCCACCACTTAAAATGCAATATGGGTCACCACCTAAACCAATCTATGGTCCTCCAATCAAACAACACATTGTTGCACCTGCACTATCTTATGGCCCACCAGTTAAACATTACGGTTCTCCACCGGCACTTTCTTATGGGCCTCCTAAAATTCATGGATCTCCAACTCCTGTTTATGGACCACCCGATCCAGTTCCACATGGTCCACCTCATCCGGGCGCACCCGCTCCACCAACACCACCAGATATTAAATATGATGGATGGCAACCAATGCCTGGATTAGTTTCACGCCCACCATCTGATACATATGGTGTGCCACATGACAAAACACACAATGCAGCTGATTTACAATTCAACAGTGATTTTGTGCCTCCTCCAGCAATTGGCAAAGGTTTATCTTCTTTGAGTTTGGGATCTTCGTATGGAAGCTCAGCAGGAATTAGTGATTCATATGGTGCTCCATTAAACACAGTAACTGGAACCGGAAATATTATTAGCACATCTGGTGATGCACATATTCACAACCAAGACCAAAGCGCCATCTCGTTAGGTTTGTCAGCTGCTGGAATTGGCAGTGGTCACAATGGTCAGTTATCTGTAGTCAAAAGCATTGGTTATGAAATCTTTCCAAACGGACAAGGTCAGAGTCATGGAAACGATCATAGCTCAAGTTCAAATGGTTTAAATTTCTTGAGTGATAGTTATGGGGCCCCACTAGCTGCTTCATACGCACCAAGTGGATCATATGCATCTGGTCATTCTCACAAAAATCATGGTTCATTTTCCTTGAGTCCTAATAATTTTGGAAAGGGTTTATCATTTTCGTCATCAAGTATGGGCTTAATTCCACCAACTGGTGTTTATGGTGTACCTCCAAGTGGACAGTATGGAACTCCTTTACTGCATAAAGGTCCTAAACATCCTATCTTATTCAGAGACCCAGTTCCCCAAGGTTTAATTCAGTCTATTGGTAACCATGTTGCTCATAACGACGCTGCTGGTATTATTGAACCACCCGGTAGTTTTAGTGGACCACAATATATCCCCCCATCAGTTAATGACTTTAAAGATGAACCTAAACAACCATCCAGTTTGTATTCTTTACCAACATCTCATAGTTCTACCCAATTCCAAAGTAATGGATTTAAGCAAACCTTACTGGGTGGAGCACAAACTGCAGCACTGACTTCCTACAATGCCCCAGTTGCAAATATTGACCAGACTTATGGAGTACCAGCTGTTAACGGACATATAGATTTGACACATGTGGGAAGTAGTTCCTTCCATTCCAATATTCCTCATGATTGTAGTGCACATAAATTCCATACTTTACCCCAATTATCCTATGGAGTTCCTTCTGCAAATAGCTACACTGCATCTCTTTCATCATTGACAACCAACATTGGTTCTTCTCCTTTATCACCATCAGCTCCTGCATCAGCTCCAATAAGCAGCTATGGAACACCTGACCTTCAAACAGCTTATACTCTTTCCAAAGGTTCATCACTAAACACACTCCAAGTGGATACCCAAGTTAATAGTCATAGTAAAGCAGTAGCTGAAGAATTTGCACCTGGAAGTGAACTGATCAAATCCCAAAGCATTGATTTTAATAATATTCCTTTACAAGGTGCTCTTGGATCCTATACTCTTCAGATCCAACCAGCAGATGGAGCAGCTGGAACAGGCCCATCATCAATTCAAGTGCCGCATGACCAAGTGCTCAATGATGGTCTCCTTCAATCTATCCTAGCTGCAATTGAACAACCTCAACAGAAGAATAATGGTGGACCACAAGCACAAACATTACTCACCAGCACTTCAGAACACAATGTTCCGCAATTAGACTTCCAATTACCATCTGAGGCAGTTGCATCTCAGTTTGATAAACAAATCGATGATGAAGGGCAACACTCTTTGAAGGAACAAGTTGTAGTAGTTGCTCCGGAAGTATCCAAACTATCTAAACCTGAAGCGGCTAAAGAAGAAATGATTTTATTGAGTACTTCATCTTCTGAGAAACATACAACTCCCGAAGAGGAAGCCTCCGTTCAACTGATAGATAATAATGAAATAGCTCTATATTTCAACAACCAAGCCGACACAAGTTCCACACCTCCGAAAATATCAGAACCCTTGGTTATTGATAGCAAAGAGGAAGCTGTAAGATCAGCAAAGAGTGGAAGTTATGTTTCCTTTCAAACACCATCAGCTAGTTATTCCTTCGGGGATGTCAAACCCGAGACGCTTACAACGAACTGAAGCGTGCAGATATGCTCAATGTGTGTCCAAAAAGACTTTTAGCTGAGATGTACGAGTGCAGATGATTCGCCATATAGTATAAAACGCGATGGGTTCTAATTAGGCACTCCATGTGTACGCATGCGCATTACTAGCGGAGCACAAAAAGCTCCCTTGTTATAAAATATTATCTCTTAGCGTGCGTTTATTTATAGTTAAGATAATTTATTGTACTTAATCAAGTGTCCTGAACTGAAGAAGAGATGTCTTTTATAAATTGTACTGGAATAATAACAAAACTTCTTTTATGTACAAATAATTCGTTAAGAAAAAGGTCTGCTCTATTCTTTCCTTCTTCCTCAGGTTTGTGTTCCATGTGTTGTAAACCTAATCCAATCATCATTACTTTTCCCTGCTAGCAATTATCCCCTAATACCCTGGGTGTTTTGTTAATTTGCCCAATTTGTAGATGTCAAAATCGCCAATTTTCGAAATTATTGCTAATGAATGATCACTGTTATTACCATGTGCGCGCCTGCAATTTCGTTAATTAATCTATCGCCTGCGTTTAATAAAGAACCATAGACCCCTTTCGGGGCATAATTAGTGGAGGCGTAAATAATCATACAGCACATTTGGGAATGAGTTTCCTTTCAAAATGTACATGGCGTTATTTTGATTAAGAAATAAAGCCTAGCTAGACCTAGTCTATATCAACGATAGCAATAAGATTAGTGTGGGACCAATCGATAGATTACGAGACTAGGGGCGGCGATAGGTTTACGAGTAAGTTGCAAATAGTTGCCGGGTAGACTATTAGTACGCGAGGGTATCACACAGTTAACCGTATCTGATGAAGGGATGAGGTGCTAAAACCCCTTAATTTCCAGCTTTTCCACTTTCTTCCCGATTACAATCGACAACCTGTTTGCAAATAATCTTCAGGAAGCTTATGTCTCCTTCTAGCACTAACCGAAAGGTCCAAATTTGATTGTATTTTAACCGTTGGTCTGCTTCCAACAAGCTATGGATATTTTTAGGTCTAACCTTGAAATGATTTAATTACACTGCGTTCTTCATGGTGAAAGTTCCTAAGTAGATTGCTGATGCCAACAAGCGGCCCACAACCTGAGTTGGAAGCTGCGTGCACATCTTTAAACTGTATTTATCACTGTTGTGAAGATGTTAGCACGCAGGTCATTTGAATATTCCCATTTCGTCATCAGGCAGGCACTAAACGATTGTGTTATTTATGGAGCAAGGCGGTAAATTAATGGGTCTACTCAATGACAAGGAGTGGGGGTTTTAACCGGAGTGGAAATGGAGTTTATATGGGTGATAATTGACTTAAGTCACCGAAAATTGGGTTGCGATGCATAAGCAAGCAACAAAATGGGTAATCACATCAATGTTCTGTATGTCCTATATATTGATTTAAGTGATTCGCTTAGTGTTAAGCATAGGAAACTCACTTTAAACTATGACTTAAGTCAATAAATTTACGTAGAAAAATTATAATTTTTAACTAGATGTAATTTGAAACCACAGGAAAGTTGAGAGATTGCATGATATCAAATCCAATTAATAACCCACATGCAGCAAAATGGAACCATAAATGGCACTAGGTGGAAAATGGAAAAACCAGTCAGATTTATGCATGAAGAGATTAACAAGCGAGTTACAACTATTACTCAACATTATTGACTTGCATTTTATTACAAACTGACAGATTACTTAAAGAAAAAATGATACTCACAGTTGATTAAACTATGGATCGACATGTTTAAATTGACTTAAGTCACTTTAATCTGACATGGAACATTGCCATCTCTGAAATCATGTTCCCATCACCTGGCATGATAGGAATAGATTTATTTTTGTGAAGCACTAACTTTAATACCAGCGTAATGCAGAAGCATATGCAATAAAATCCGAGAGAGCAATAATAAAATATGTTCCACAATGCGCATTGCATTCTATTAAGGCACTTAAGCCGGCTGGAACAATGCAAAGCAGTGCCAACGAGTGTCGGAAAGGCACATAAAAAAGAGATGTGCGCAAGAGGCAGGAGTGAAAGTCGGGTATTATTATCAAACCGACTTAATTAACCTATTACCCAGCCGTCGTAATGTCGACGCATCTCGTGGCATAAATAGCATCGTAAAGAGTGCATCTCTCAGCTACAGCTCATTCAATTTCCGCGTTTTTATAGCTTGTGGTGAGGGAGAGAGGAAGAGAGAGATAAGCGCAATGAGTATGTCCGTATTTAATTTTTAATTATCCCAAGCCAAATAGTGCGGCTGGATGCGTTGGAATGCACGATGCATCGCGTGCAGTGCAAGGTGGTCTGAAATTTATTAGTTTCAAGCGATAAAAAATATCCAATATTAGCATATTGATGAAGCATTATTGGGCATGAAATCAACGAGTCATGATATACAAACTGGGGATATTATAAAGACAATCCAACTAATAATTCTGCAAAATCTTCTGAAAACCACCAAGCTAACCTTCAATGTTTGCCTTAACCTAATTTATTCCCTATCCCAACACGATTATCTATCCATAAATTGTTCCCAGTGTCATTGTAATGTCAAGTTAGAAAATTTTTGTCTGATCTATGATGGTTTGTATTACCTGCCTTAATCATAGGTTGTTGAATGTGAGCACGCAGTGAGGAACCGGAAAATCGCTTTGTTTGCGCATCGCGCCGGCCCCAAAGCACCGTGGTTGGAATGGAGTTGTGTTGTAACAATAATCGAGAGAATTTTAATTTGAAACACTAGCGCTAAGTGCATTTCTGAATAAAGGATTTTTTAATGAACGCATCGCTGCTAGGTCCAACGCCCGGTGCGTGGTTCTTGCTGCTTAAGTTGGATTCGATGTTCGAGAACCGGACGAGTTTTAATGACGAGAAAGTGATCTCAAATAATTTAGTAGACAACGAAGGAGAAATCTTAATATGCTGACACCAATGTTGGGTGTTCAATGACCAAAAATGGGCTGGGAACACTCTAAGTTGACTAAAATTACAATTTATGTGACTTAAGGTATCTAGTGTGGACTAAAGCAGTCTTAAAATGAGACTTAAGTCAACAAACATGTGAGGAAATATAGCATATAATGGTGTTGATATGGTAAGAAATGAAAAAATGGTGTAAACTGATATATTCATTTGTGGAGGTATAAAGATGAGAATATTGACTTAAGTCAATTAAAGTATAGCAATAAAAATTCAAAAACAACAAAAACATATTCTTACTGTTATACAACGACTTGCCGGTGCATTGCACTTCAAATTTTTGTAGAATTAATTTACCATGACACAAGTTACTTAAGTCACAAAAAATTAGTTTATGATGAATATCTTACTGGAAAAGGCGAAAAACGATAAATCAAATAATTAAAATTAATTGGTGACGAAAAAATATAATGTGGATTAAAGTAGACTTAAAATGAGACTTAAGTCAATTACAATGCTTAAAATAAATAAAGTAAATAAAAACAATGTATGGAAAGTAGTAAATATTAACTGACATTTGAACCACTAAAGCAATAAAAGTAAAAATGTTGACTTAAGTCAATTATAGCATGGAATTAAAAATTAATCCTAATAAAACACCGAAGGTATAATTTAATTATCCTTCTGTAAAAGTCTACGTCCTCCATAACATCAGTGATAAATGTTATTCCTCACAACATAAAGAATAACCACGCAAGGATGTTGAATCTTTTTTAATCCACGCAAGTCTTATGGTAACTTGACTTAAATCACTAAATTCTCAGAAAACTTATTCTATCCCAGTCCGCAACATTTTTATGAACGTTGTAACTTGCTAGTAATTAATTTCTACCTACACACTAATTCCAGAACCATCCAGCATCCGATAACATTTAATAGATCTAATAAACTGAGCGCTGAGTCAAGCTAAGACTTTCTCCTTGGTGACCACCAGTGATTTAATTCAAATTTCCCCAAGTGGTGATCCGTATTTATATAAGTTGAAATAAGATGTGAAGTAACTTGATGTGCGGCAATGTAGGGCACTTGGGAGCGATGCAAGAAATGGAAGCAATGTGGAATATTATTGTTTACCTTTAGCTATAATTTTGAAATTAAATGGCGCTCGTTGTTACTTAGTCCGGTGCATTTTTACAACTTTATTGTAAAAGGACAAAAGTGATAAAAATTTGTGCCATTGTGCTAATGGTCAATACATTGACATGCTTACTTTTATAAGGAAGGAATAAAAAAAGAAGAAAAGAAATTGTTGTGGGAATTTAATTAATACTGAAATTACTCGAGCTTTTGGAGATGAAATGTGTGAAGTGAATAATTGAGGTGAGTATAAATTATAAGTATAATTTTGTAATTTAAGTCACTTAAGTCAGATTAAAAAAATTACAAGTTTAAAAAAAATAAACAAAATATACAGAGACTATAATATGTTCATTATGGAATAACTTAAATATAGTCAATATTAATTGATAGGAGATGAGGTAAGATGCATAATGCCGAGAAAATGTACTTAAGTCAGACAGACTTAAGTCTTCAAATTCAAATATGTTGCTGCGTTAACTCATAAAATTTCAAACATAGTTCTGAATACTTAGATTAATAACTTAAGTGATATGAATCTTAACAAACTTAAGTTTACTTAAATCATGACTTAAGTCACCTAACCTCTGAAAACTTTCATCATCTTTGTAACATTAAACTGCCAATTGCAGAGTGTACAGTTATATCACATTGTTATTCCGTAATCCATACACAATTATTATTCTTCTATTTTAAAGTTAACCTTAATAAGTCATGATACAATTAATTGCTAATCTACACTAAAGAAACTTGATTTCTAACCTTAGCTGAAAATATTTGCAATAATATTCTATGTAACATTTTTACTGAGTATAGTCCTGTTAATTGCTAATAACTATAATAATTAAGGGAGTAGGAAGTTGAGTACGGTGTTTATATTTTAGGCATAGGTAACAATAGACTTTACGATAAATTGTTTTAATAATCAGTCTATTTAAGCAATGACTTAAGTCATATAAAATACTCTTAAAAATGTAAGTCACTATAGACAATATTACAAAATATTTTATAAATAAAAATTTTGATTTGTTATAAAGACAGAATATTGAAAATTAAAATACAACAATTTTTTTATTGCCGCGAGCAACTTAACTTAAGTTAGTTAACTTAAGTCAACTTAAGACTTAAGTCAATAATTTACTTTTTTGGTGATTTAAGTCTATGATTCAAGTAAATAGAAAACAATCGATATCAACTCTGATATAATATTGTTTTGAGAATCACATCTATAAAGAATTGATTATGAATTTGATTATTTAACTCAATTAAAATATTGATTTATGTTAATATGTGACTTAAGCGCAACATATGTTATTGTTGTTACAACAAAAAATGATGAATCAATTCTTGAATAAAGCAAAATTATAATTTCAGTGATATAAATTATTTTGTAACTTAAATCATTCTAAACATTCAAATATATGACTTAAGTCATTTTAACAAGTCAAAGTAAAACCCTCAAAATAATAGAAGTTACTCTAGGTCATATAATGTGCTTATTTTATTGTCAAAATGTAGATTGGTAGAGAGGTAAAAGAGTGGAAACAGTGAAAATCATCGGAAAACGACAAAAAAACAAATTACGTCCCCGCTGCCGCCGGCACTACTAGCATCCTGGAAAAAATTATTTCGCCGCATTGAATCCCCGCAAATTTCCCAGCGGGCATTGCAAGTGATAGGCAAAAATAATTTCCTCTATGCGAAATAGCTTGGGGTAATGATTTCTTTCGTTATTGGAATAAAGTGCGGCGTTTTAAGAGAAATGTCAGCAGTTACCTGAATTTTCCCAACAGCAGTGAAATTGCAAACAAAACAACAGTTAAAAGAATAAAATTCACATTAATTGGATTTTCGTTTTTCTTTGAGCTTTGTCTACAATTTTTCCTAACTTGTTTTCAACTTAATTACTTTCAACTTGTACTTCTACTTGAATAATCTTTAATAATAATTAATTGCAATTACATAATAATAACATTGTATAATTTTGACGTACTTATAAATTTATTATGTTGCTCAGAAAAAGTTTAATTTGAAGCAGCACTAATTAAATTTTACAATACGGACGATTTATTCGAAAAATTTGCGACAGTTGACACTCTATTGCGTTTAATGTGTACGTAGCATCCGCATAATAAATTTTAATTGAAAATCGTGGAAATTAATTGAAAATCCGCACGGCGTATAATAATTAATTGTGTAATTAACATTGATATGATATTGTTTGATAAAATTTTTTGCACTGGCACTATATAAATTAATTACGATTACAATAATATTATCTACGAATGTAACAACGAATGAATAAATATTTCACATTTAATCACGTCCAAAGCGGCATCTTATTATTTCTTCATTTAGGTTGGTAGTTTAATAATTCCTGCGCACCTCCATAAGGGATGGGAGGAGACTGGTTGGTTTTTAATGTTGGGTATTTATAGCTTAATATTCTGGGTTAATGTGCTCGTAAAAATTCAAGTGCTATGCTAGTATGGCAGGACAAATTGGATTTTGTTTAGTTATGTTCGTTATGTGGATGTGGCACGATAGGAGTGTTTGTTGTGTTGAAAAATCCAATGCAACGTGTATGATATGAACATAGTGCAGTGGAACAAGATATGAATTATTGTTTGGCGTGATGAAGATGATTGTTTATGAGCTACAGGTAAGTTGAAAAGAGTTTGGAGGTGTTCACCAATAACAAGATGGGAAATATAAAGAGAGAAAGTTTTTACTATCGAATGATGAATGTTAGGTTAGGGTTGGATCCAGTTTGGTATCACTAAATTCTATTTTTAATATTTTCAATTTAAACTGTTTATGAAAATAAAAACTGTTATTATTTGTCAAGCGATAATTGTCACCACATATACTGCCAACTGAAATTGATGAAAAGGATTAAAAGCAGATAAGTAGACTTAAAATGAGACATAAGTCAGTAAAAATATGAAAATCTATGGACTATAATATGTTCATTATGGAATAACTTAAATATAGTCAATATTAAATTATAGGAGATGAGGTAAAATGCATAATGCCGAGAAAATGTACTTAAGTCAGACAGACTTAAGTCTTCAACATCAAATATGTTGCTGCGTTAACTCATAAAATTTCAAACATAGTTCTGAATACTTCGATTACTAATTTAAGTGATATGAATCTTAACAAACTTAACTTTACTTAAATCATGACTTAAGTCACCTAACCTCTGCAAACTTTCATCATCTTTGTAACATTAAACTACAAATTACAGAGTGTACAGTTATACCACATTGTTATTCTGTAATCCATACACAATTATTATTCTTCTATTTTCAGGAGGTTAACCTTAATAAGTTTGGTATATCCAGCAACACCATCTAAAAGCACAACGAAATAATCTAAATTGTTTCATGGTAGGGTGATGCGCTGCGTGGAATGTAATTAATCCTAGTGTAGAATTTGAGGGTCAAGAATTCTGGAGTTGCTGGACTGACCTCATGCTAGAATGACAAACAATTCGACCCTTCATGCTCTAATGCAATGACTAAGATACTTGACAAAATTATTTCTTCACTTTAAACATAGTAAATTACTTATTTTCTGCTAGTGAACTAGTATAACACTAGTAACTAGTAATAAAACAGTTTGTTGTACTAATGACTAAGTACGTTATATCTACCACTCAGAGGAGTACTTTAAAATAAGAAAAGAGAAGAAACAAAGAGTTAATGTTTGCTTTGGGATAACTATAAGGCAATCGCACAATTAGAAATATTCCTCATCAATTTACTTCTTGTTTGGCTTCTTCTGGATTCTGTTTCTTCCAGATAAACCGGATGCTGAGAAGTCACGTAGCCATAATCATGTTGTGTTTTTGGTTGTATTTGAATTCAGCATTAGTGAACATTTATTTCTTCAATTGGTTAATTCAATATGTCTAAGTATATTTACTTGATTTTTTCTTTGGGGAATTTTAATAGGAACTTTTACAATAATAGTAGTAGTGCAGTGTGTTTATATAATGAGTTTTTGTATTTACTGGTTAATTACCATTAATTTGACACTAAATATACTCATATCTGTCAATTAGTTTCAAAGTTATTGATAGTTTCTTTTAATTAAATTACTGATTTCATTAGAATTGCATTGCTTCTAATTGAATACTTTTGCTATTTTTTGCTCCTGATTTACTATATTTTATCTCTATTCCAATATAAACTTCTCGTAGCTAAATATTTCTAAACGAGGCAATATAAAAATAAATACTTGTAGGTATGTGATAAAAATCAGAGAACTTTTAAACGATTGCCATCAATTTTTCCAAACTTTTCCTACATTTATTTATTAACATTGCCGATATTTTCCTTCTTGGAAATTATCCATGAATCATTTATAAACCCCTCGCTTTATTGACTCCTGTTGATTTAATATCAACTTCCAGTTCATTCTGCACGTCTGTCGCCTGTCGTCTCCCACCCGCCCTGTTTGACTTTCCTCGTTGACTTCGCAGTTGTTTATCCAGCCTACTCGACTTTTCTGCCGCATGCAAGTATCATCGACGTTTATTTCTCTAGAATAATACGCTGCTTAATATTAAAACACGTACATGGAATATATTTTGCGTGGCTGTGTATATTTCACTAATATTTGCCACCCCCGGCTTTTTACGAGGTGTGAATTATGCACACTTTTCATGTACGTCAAGCAACAACCCTGGCAATTCGCGTGACAAATAATATTCATTTCCGCGCCTTGCGTCGTGCTACTCAAATTAATGCGCGGCTCATTTATTCCTATTTGTCTCCTTAAAAGTTGGCGTCATTTCTCTCCTCGCGGCGAGTTATAAACAAATATAGGTACGACCTACGTGCTGTAATGAGGGTATGCCAACGAATGTATTCTGCTAAGAGGAGCGGCGTGCAGTATTATTGCCTTGGTCCTGGAGATGAAATGAGGCGTCGTTTTGAGCTGGGGATGTTGAAGAAGAGAACACGTCACAGACGACATTTCTTGTCTTCAACTTATAATTAAACGATGCTGAATGATGTTTTGTTGTTGGCGAATAAGGGTGGAGATGCATTGATAGACGTCTACATTGCAGGGTAAATGCATTTACATGAAAATTCCATCAGCGCTAGAGAAGTAAATTTATAATTATATGATGACTAAAAGAAAGTTAAAACTGCAGCGGATAAGAATAAGTTGATGTGGCGAACGCCACGTGTCTACTAAAATGAAACACGCATTGACGGAGTATTATATAGTTGCGGAACAGGAGTGGGGATGTGAGGAAACACGCGAGCGTCCGCTGCGTGTCAGCTGCGCTTTGAATGACTCAGTAACTTTAATTCTTTACACGAAATATCCATCAACGCTCCAAATTAGATTTATAATTAATTGTCTACGTTTATTTCTTCCCAGACTCCTTCATTTCCTCTACTCGCATATATTCAAATTAAATACCTTATGATATTAATTAACTTGCGTCGTGCTCTTAACCTGAGACTCTGCAAAGAGTTCTTCTTGGCGCAGGATTTGGAATTCCATTTAATGCTCGACTCGTCATGACCCATAACGCGCCAAATGAAATTTAATTCTGAAATGGCAGTTTTTCCGCTCGCATATTTTTAAAGGACCATCGTAAAAGTATAATTATTTTACATTTGCGGCTGGTTGTAGATTGCACATTTTCTTTATATGCCCAATGTTTAGTATGATTGCGGCGTGTGCAATTTATAATGAATACTCTCCTACCATATGAAAAGCGCATCAAATAAACGTCGGGCATTTTAAAGTATTTAGCGTCAACGATCATTTGTGTGCCTGCACTTGAGTTTTTAGTTTACTTTTATTTGCTACTGTAATGCGGGGATAATAAAGCAATAGCAGCGGATGGGCGCTTAAAGCGTCATGTGTTTTCCTATTTTGCGACGAGTGAAGAGGGTGATTCCTTGCCCATACGCTCCGAATGCTTTCGAATAAAAGCAGCGTCGTTTTGCGTCTCCTATGTTTTGTACGCCTTTCAAGGACTTTCTTCTCCCCGACAATTCCCATCAGACGGTGCGTGAGATGCAGAAGAAGGCGCCCTCGCCAGATTCAACGACGCCCGTGTTGCAATATTAAACAAATGTAGTGGATATTCCACGTGAGGTACGTGACTTTTTATGGCAAGACTGGTTTTGATTATTCATGACAGAGAACGTTTATCGCTGCAGAGAAGAGTGTGTTTGATGTTTCGCGATGTAGGCGCACTTTTTAATTAACTCTGTTGCGATGAATCCACTTAGAGTTAGTTTGTGTCGCGGGCCGCTGGGTACAAATTCGATTAGCGTCGAAAGTTTTTAAATTAAAGCACAAGGAGGCGTGTGGTAGTTGCAGACGTGCGAAAACCGCCGCCTCTCTGCCATTTCCGCCGTACCGCTGTGCCGTCGATAATTTAACGATATAATAATATTGCATGGATCTGCACAGCGGATGGTTTCACCTTTGCAGAGAAAAAGAAGAAAATGAGGTCAACGTAAAGAAAACATACGGAAATTTAATATAAATATTTGCTACTATAAAAAAATGTATTTGTTTTAAAATGTATGGGGTATAGTAAAAGTTGTATATTATCTCGTTAAGATGTGTAATAAGATTGATGTTTGCGTGGCGAGCGAAGAGCGACTACTAACATGAAACACGTGCCGGTGCGGTTTTTATACTGATGTTGATAGAGTGGGGAGACCTTAGAACTTAGTTGGATCCGCTCTGAAGTCAGTTGCTCCATATGATGTACGTTTAGTTGCATACATAGCGCATCGCATTGTATTCCTGCATAAATAGTAATGTGGGTAGAAGCATAAAAATGACAGTTACACATAACTATTTTAACTAGGACTTTATTATTTTGATGTAATAATATATAAACATGGTTGGAATGAAATAATGTACAATGTTTTAAAACATGTGTATACAATGATTACTCGTTGAATTATATCTGGACACAAGTGAAACAGGTCGTACAAATTTGCACGTAATTTCCATCGCAACATGCGTGCTCAATGTAAATTACATTACAAAATAGCTACTTCGCTTTTCGCAGCTTGCGGTCAATGTTTTCTTTTTCAATGTCATCGACCAGTCAGTGTTTACGGATGTAGGCTGCGAAAGAGAAATCTTCTCACTCAATCCGCACTCTGCAGATATGGAATCATTGATTTGTTATACTGGCCAATTCTCTTTTGGACTAAAACAATTCCAACGTCAATTCTTATTCTTTATTGACTTCAATATAACATAATTCACTTGATTGTGAAGTATAAGCAGCCAAATAAAATTTAAAAATAAGAGAGAAACGTGAGCAATGTTGATTGAGGTTATGTGTGGTTACTTTATTGCTGGTATCTTTGTAAGTAAAAATATACAAAATTTGTCACAAATTGTAAATTACCAAGTTATTTATGTCTTGAATGACCTTAACCATGCGACGCACTCAATGTCGGCCTACTTCCTGTTTTTCCTTGCACTGATGTTTCTCGCAAATGTGGCACACAGCATCACCACACACATGGCCAATTACTGCAAGCACGCGCGTGTGTAATACTAATTAGACACGTCAATGCACTTGATCAGCACCGTCAACATCATTAAACCAACTTGTAACATCAAGTTGCAACTTTATATCGCAGTACGAGTGCATTACTCACAGACATCACTCAGTGATCACTAGAAAAAACAACTCCTAGTACACAAGATCCAAATTATTACTTTGAATATTTCAGCTTTTATTACATCAGTTATTAAATTATGATTAGCCCATGTTCAACATAAGGAAGTAGTCATAATACTTATAATAATAAAGTCATGGTAAAAAAAAGCGGCAGGTAAATGGAATATGAAAGCCGTGCTGTATTATTATCATCGTTATTCTTCGTTGGGGTACTTATTGCGGGCATGCATATATTTTCATATGCGGTTTCATGTACCCGCCGCGTAAATCTTTTACGATAATCTCCTCCGCACGCGCAGAGATAGGCGCGTAAAAAAAATACATGATAGCATCATGGAAACAAACAGCGAGTAGCTTTTAATAACATAGAACATGATTATATTGTGTTTAGTGTAGATGTGACATTAATAACTGATGTTAACGTCGCGAGCGACGAGTGGATACTAAGCTGAGAGATGTCGCGATGAGAGTTTTTATAGTGATCACCATGGAGTGGGGATGCGGTGCGCTGCGCGTCAAGCCATATGCTGGGCGGAGTTTCATTATGACTCAATGCTATGGCCTTGGATTAGATGTTGACTTATATGCTGTGTTCTTTCGCGCTTCAAACGCAGCTATTCTGATAGAATTAATAAATAATAATCTGTACCATGGCAAGACGTTGAGGTTGACAGTGATGAGGAAATATATATGAAAACATTTCCACATGAATTGCATGCCAACCGTTACTGCCATCGTCCTGGGGCGTTTTCCTTAGTCTGCTGCTGTTGCAGCTCGTTTTATTTTTCTGCGGCACATCTTTGCCATGAAAGTGCGACGCAATAACCGAACAAAGGGGCGACATGAACGCTGGCGAGCAGCGGCGTATTTAATTAGAATCGGCAAAGAAAGCGAGGCGGTGCATCAAAAGCGTAGCCAAGCGTCACTTGACCGCAATGCAACAGTTGTGCCGACGCGTTACGCCGCTCCCCATTTGCAGCTGCAGCCACGCGCAAAATGCCAAATTACGCCGGGCGCACATTTGGAAATATCAAAATTTCATTTCGTCTCCCCTTTCGCAAGAAAAACAAGCGTTTTCCGCCTTGTCGCCGCGCCATGTCGCGCTGACGATTATTGTTTTCGTTCTGGCTGGCGTGCGATTAAATAACGCAAAGGTTTGTTTCAATGAGCGCCGCCGCCACGAAGATGAGCCCACGGAACGGCTTAAAACTGTTCCGATTTAAATAAATCTTGGCGACTTACGGATTGCGTGGAAAAACTTCCCATCTCGCCCCCTTTAAAACAATATATAAATTACTTTTTCGTTGACGATGGCGGTCGTGCTGTATTGTTCCCCTAATTTATTCTTTCTTTTTGTTTTACAACTTTTCAAATTCCCATAAAATTAAAGAAGCCAACTTTGCGCCGACGTAAATGCCTCGCCGCCGGCGCGAAAATAGACAGCAACGGACAGGTAAAAATTACTCCGCTTACATTATTTCAACATCTGCAGTGACAGTGCACATCGCCAAATGAATTTCTCAAGGAATAATCACAACTTTTCAGCACGTGCGCGCTCAAACAACTCAACAACTTGAAATAACAGTCAGGCTGAAAATTAGCGCCCGCCGTTTGGAATGATGGAAGTGGACTTTCTTGTAATAACAAAACGTTTAAAAGCCTTTCGTCAGCGAAGGTTTTCGGAATGTGCGCAGCGTGCATGGGGTTGCAAGATTTACGGTCGTTTACCACCGCCACTTCCGTCTTATAGCTTTATTACGTCCGGCAGCTGACCTCGTGTGGTGTGTGGCGGCGGAGAAAGCTTTAGGGGGTGTGCGGAACTATAAAGTCCGTCCCGCATGCAAGCGTCCTCGACCACTAGACACGGGACGCTGCCCACCAAATTCAGGACACAGTAGGCAGACCAACAAAATAAAAAAATTAAATTATTTATTTGTGCCCGCATGCAAAATTACATGCAGACTGGTGCGGATACGCATCCTTTTATCCATCTACATGGTCCGCAGGCAAAATTGCACTGACTTGGTGATTGTAGGTCTTTGTTGGCGGTGGGACAATTTGGATACATCTAGTGGATGGATACAAATACGCGCGTCCTTGCGCGTCATCCAGCCGTTATTTTGATTGATAAAGCTGCGAGGCGGAGGCATTTTATGTTTTGTGAGGCTTGCCATTGATGTACACGGCCAGAGGTCGAGGCGCAAAAATATATCATCCCGATTAACTTTGACTAGCCACGCATGGCCATGTTATAAATGTAAGCATATATTTATGATTGATATATGAGAAATTTACCTCGGTGTGATTTATCGAACATGAGCCACCAACGTATTAATAATGCTCAAAATATTTGTCATAGGAATGCAAATTTACAAAATTATCACAACATCTAAATTAAACATGATACAAATTTTAGTTTAGGTATTGACGCAGCAAGATTCAAGTACGGTCTAACTTCAGACACGTGTTGCGGAAGATTTTATAGTAGCAGCACTGGAGTGGGGAGGCCTCACCGTGACTAGAGCCTCACCGTGCATGCAGCAGTCTCTCTAAAACATCCGCAAAAAGGCATAGCACGTTTATATCTAATTAAATAATTTATACTTTTTATAGCATGCACATGTCGTTGAGCAGTTGCTCAACGAAAAGTTTGCAGTAAAAAATGTATTTTAGCATAGCTAACAACCAATCCAAAATGCTTCTCAAAGATTCTACTTGGTTAAAGAGCACAGCACGTATGCTCAACATAAAAAATCGAAGGAACGTGTGTCTGAAAGATCTGCAACGTGAACAAATCCGCAACGCAGCAAATCCAATAAAACTTAACAAAAGCGGTCGGCCATCGACAACAACGGTGGTTTAGAATTCTCAAGGGCAATCAGTCGCTCCAGGTCGCTGACGATCATCAAATCAGTATTTGTACGTTGGCATGACCCTACAACCTTACTGCTCTCAAATGCTCACCTAAAACATTCTTGACGTTCTTACCGAGATATTTCAATTGCCTCCTAATGTGAGAAGTCTGGCAAGTGATGATAACAAGTTAATCCTGGTGTAAGATCTAATAGATCCTGACTTGGGTTTGACAGAAAAAAATGAGCCTTTGACACAAATGTCATAACTTTTGTTTTCTGAAGAGGAATTTTATTTTGAAGAAAATCGCAATGGCCTATGTGATCCTCAACACCTGCTTGGTAGAAACAATGAGGGATTGTAAGACACAAGAAGGGTTAACATTGCATGACATGGTTTTATAATACAACATAGATTATTTATTCAGGTAATTTCTTAGAGCATCCAGATTACGTGGATCTGTAGTCCACACATGTATCTGGTGTCCGACTAATCAATAGCCTACCACTTTTGATAACGGAATGAGAGTTTTGCTCCGAATACCGCACGCCGTTGTTTTATTCCCAATATTTCACCTAGGCGACTTTGGCACTACGCACGAAAAGTGAAAATGCTCGTTTGCTCTTAGTACCTGAAACCTTTTTTCCGTTCCAATATTATTTCCTATTTTTCTGCCCCCAACTATATGGACAAATCATAGGCACATGTGAAAAATTGATGATCTTGGTTTTTGGTTTCCTCTCATTTGTCATCTGGATATCTAATTAAAATTACATCCTACCATACCCGTCCTATGGAAAATCAAAAGGGTGACTTTTCTAAAAAGACCAAGGCCCTTGAATCCCATGATTTGCTAGTTATGATGTAAATGCAACGCGTGTGGTAATATTTCTTTGATATGAATGCACCTGCCACCTTAGCACATCTCACGGCCAATGGTGGTTGGCGGAGGCAATAGAGTTGTGTAAAGCCTGATCCCATGGCAGCACACGTTGAACGTGCATGCCGTACAAATGGCTCATTCATAAAACACGCACCACACATGAACAAGCCGCGTAGACGGACCACGTCGCGACGATATTCGCCCTGGTATTAATCCGCCACTGTCGGTGGTATTGGGGTGCGACAATGACGGGGCGCATGATTTGTCTTGCCGCGATATTTAGCCGCCGTTGCGCTTCCCGGATAAAAGTGAGTTGTTGAAACGACCACGCCGCAGCCGTCTGCATGCGGGCGTGCCTTGTGCGCCAAGATGCTCATTAAGACATGCAAATGAGCCCCATTTCAATTCTTAGGGCATTTGCCAAGTGGATTGCAAGGAGAAGGGGGAGATAGTAGCGACGTCTTCTCGCACCCAGAATTCCCTCTTCGTTTATTTTATTCACTCCAACGTGAAAATATGATGCGCATTCTGACTGGAGCCATGACACGTTAATTACAATCTTCACTCCAATGGGGCCAAGATTGGCCCATAGAGGATGGCAGAGAGATTGTTAGCAGTCCCGATAATAAATTGGCAGCTGATAGGTCTATTAGTCGATTGTGGTCTTGTCGATTAAGTAGATAAATAATTAGGTGCAAATCCACCCTATTATCACTTTGTATCCTTGGAATTCTTGGCAGTGCCCTTGCTCGTTCTGGGCCATTAGCCACTCGAAAACATTGCAACGTTTAAATTTTGTAATGTGTAACCAGAAACCAATGGCTTTATCGGTGAGAGTTGCAAATTAATAGCAACTTTTGCATGCCTCCAACTTCCAAGCAAGAGGGGCTCTTGGGAGTCGTCGTCGTCAACTAAACCAACTGTGTAAGTGAATTAAAATATTTATTAAGGAATGCACATATACGCGTCCCCATGGGATCCATGCTTAATTAGCCAAGTTACCATCTTAGTTCCTCCCTGAATAATTCAATTTTACACTCGGCTCGGCCCACACCGCAGCCACGAGCTTCCTCTGCGCGCGCGGCGCAGAAAACTGAGCAAACAAGTAGACAAACTTCCAACGCACGCTCTTCATTCCTGTTTATCAACGCCACGGAGTTGTGCAATATTTCACTTTTTATGCGTTGATTTTTACTAGGATCCTTTAGCTACGGATTTAATTACCACATAGTGTCAGGTCACATTTTCAGCTGTCCGCCAGAATCTAGAGTTGCTTCCCTATTAATATGATAATATAGCATAATATTTCAAATGTGGCGTAAAAGGAATAAAAGGATATCATAACCATTTTTGGTTTCAGACTGAGCGAAAATTACGGCAGCGTAAAATAATCAAATCCACCAAAGAATGTAATAACTATGTAAATACCCTGGGCCAAAAAACAAAGCAAACATTATCTTTCAACCCTATGAATACCAACATAGTCAGGCAAGGTTGTTATCACTTTGTCTTATTTGCACATCAAAAGTAGCGTCTGAAGAGGGGTATAACAATGCGTGAAACTTTGCTATCATTGTGCAGTTAGTACTTATCTTGACATGTCCTTAAGCAGACCCTTGATGATAAATCGTCTGCAGTCCACTGTCGTCCATCAACGTCTTCAGTGCGCGTGGCTTGACCGTGGGCAGGTTGCAAAAAAGAAACCATAATTTATAATAAGTGCTTGTATCTCTGTAGGAAAGTGAATCCGGAGAAAGTAATCGTTCGTGCATGATGCACAAATCGATAGCACTACTATTCGAAAGGAGGAGCAGCAATTTTTAGGGGCTTGTAGAAATACGCTCGTAAATTTACACCCGCCATGTGCCAGTAAATTTGAGATTTCTGGAGATGGTGTAAACATGATCTATGCGCAATTTTGATCCGCACATTTCGTGCGAATGTCCATGGATAATAAGCATGGGGTGTATTTATCGAGCCGCACGCCTGTCAGAAGCTTTGCGGGAATTTAAAAGCACAACGGGGCTCTGGATCTTGATTTACTGATTGCCAAATCGCCGCCGACTGCCGGCGGAGGGCCTTATCCTGTCGAAAGTTTTAAGCGTCCCCTTAACTAGCGATTGCGTCGCGCCATGAATGAAAAGCGGCCGATTGAGCGGCTGGATAAGTCATGCGGGGCTGTGCGTTGATTTTAAATTGATAAAATTGACTTTGGTTACTTCCTCTTGTGTAAGTTTATCAGGCGAATATCATCCAGCGAATAAATTTTTACATTTTTTTTACACTTTCATTTTGTTCTTTCCTAAATAGACTTATCACTGGCTGCTTTTAATCTTAAAATTACCAATAAATTAGATAAATTAAAACTTCTTATTTGCACCAAATAAAAGTAGTTAATTGTGTTTAGTAATTATCAAAAACAGTAAGTCTTTATATGTATTGAGTTAGGAGTTATCATCGGAAAAGTGTTTTGAGATCAATTCTTGTTTTCCAGCTGGCTCATTAACACCAATAACAAATTTACAGTGGAATCAGTTAGTTATTATGATTACTGACTAGTGGCCATTTAAATAAAGTTTCTGACACTCTTGGTTTGGTAGTTATTGACCCATAACCAAAAGTTGTTCACCTGAAATAAAACAGCAGTTGATTTAGGAAAAATTCAAGAAGGAAAAGTGCTTCTTTATCGTCATTGGCATCGTTGGAATCAATTGTTACACAAAGCAGGTGGTGCGTGCCGCTTGTAAAACACGTAATTGATTATTCATCAATTGCCGAGAAAGTCGTTGCCGCCCTCGAAGCCGCGTCTCTCGCGGCTTATTCAGACGCGCGCCGCCTTCGAAGATAAATTAGGATTTGAACGGTTCGTTGCATTCAGCAGGCGTTATTTTTACGAATTAGAGCAGCGACAAATAATCCGATCTGTGAATGCAAACAATCAATCGCAATGCAACTATTGCCATCCCCCCGCAGTCAGCGATTGGAATGGAGCATGCGAATAAAAATATCAGTCGCGTTGCCATATTGTGTAACAACACTCGACTTATTGGCGAATTGACGAATCGTCCATCGTATTTATTGAGGGAGCAAATACAAAACCAACTGCCGCACATCCACCACTTTGTATCCACTTCATATTTACGTTGGCACAGAGGGATGAAATATAGGCCGGCAAACTGAAGCATCTTGTCATATATACGCGCCGCAACGAACACTCCTCCAACGCGTTACTTCAATATTGATTTTTCGCCGAAAACTTTCATTTCCCTATAAAGCGCCGGCGGCGGCGCGGAAAAAAGTGCAGAATGACTTTTAGGCATCGTGAGCGCACCCTCCGTCCAATTTTCCAAAGTACATTCAATGCATGTTTACAAGTTTTAACTCGGAGGCGGCTCGTTCAACTTTCTATAAGCTAACAGTCAATTTCACTCTTTATCGTTACCGATGAACACTTAAAGTCGACATTGCTTGCATGATAATAGCGTTGTTACTTATATGAACCACACAAATGGACGTGATGTTAATCTGTTTGAAACCCTTGTCTCTGATGAAGTCCATGATGTACGGTGTCAGGATCTTTTTTGACACATTACTCTCTGACAATAAATGTAAGAAATGCCTGCTGCACGACCACAAAAACTAACAATAAAGCTGCGCTAACGCAAACCCATCCGTGAAGCATATAATAAAAGAAAGCTTCCT
>JAODGC010000004.1:5396817-5410049 GCA_027574925.1 Ecitoglossa quadriceps
AACTCGTTGCTGGAACGACGGTTGCGAGCTGCTTGGATCTCCGAGAAGATCTTGATCAAGACTGAAGACGATGTTGCGAGATACAGAAATTTACAATTTGGTATGGGAATATATACAAATTGGTAAAGACAAGGTTAAAACAATAATTTATGGTTTTTGAAGAAAATATTTTTGAGAATTGGTAGTAGACGATTCTGAAAGAGAAGAATTGCTCCAATAGCAATTTTTTAAAATTTTTTTGCAATTATTTTATTCTTGGAAAACTTTTATAGATTCGGTGACTATTTTTGTTCTTATCCAATAGAAAGAAATAATATTTTGGAGATAATATAGCACGATTATTTTATGTATCTGTTAAATTCTGAGAAAATTGCAGACAACAAAACCAAAGTAAGAATAAAACATTTTGAAGAGTTCAAATTTTATTCGGAAAGAATATTGAATGTGTAATAACATTATAGTAACAATATTCTAAAAAATTCTGAACCTAGACATTATGCAGAATTTACTAATTGTGAGTTTATTGTAATTCACATTGACGTTCGTTTACTACATAAAGTAGGATTAATGAACAATATAAACATTACAATTATATAATAAAATTGCAACAAATTATTAATGTTTTCGGTATTTAATGCACAAAGAAATATTCTGTAATTTTTTCTCCGAATAGTATTCTTATTATATTTAATTAAAAGTCTTGCATTGAAATTCAATCTGAATTTCTATATGAAATTTTGGTAGGTATTTTTAAAATATAGTTTCTGGAAATTTTTGTAGGGATCTTTGTGTGAAGAAGTGGGAAGGAACGAAAAGTGCACAGGACCGTCTTTGGCGCTGTACTGTAGTGTATGTATAGTGTATATTTCATTGATTGCGCTGGCGTTGGGCTTCTGGGAGCCTGCGACACGCCCGCCGCGGCGCTCATCCTGGCAGAGCGCGCGTTGCCTGCCGCCTCCGGCCTCCGTCGTCCGAGCTGTTCTGTAGCTGCTTATTTATCGTGCGGCTGCGAGCTGAATCGCGCCGTATAGTCGTCCCCCTATTTCGCTCGTACCTGCGACAATAGCGAAACCGCGCGTGCAGTCCTCGCCGCCACGCACTTCCTCAACGCATCGCGAGCGCAGCGCGTCGCGGAAATCAAAACACGGCGCCGGTAAAAAGTTGCAAAAGTTGGCCGTGGTGGACGCGCCGGGTTTGTTGTTTGTTTGTGCGGGCCTGCGCGCGTGTGACCCACGTGACATGCAAGCAACACAGTGGGATCTAAAGCCACACAGTGTGACTGATCCGACTGATTAATACAACCATACCAATGTGGAATTAGAACGAAATAGGACCTTATAATGTGGTTTATGGTGATTGAAGGTGTCTAGCAGATTGGGAGGAAAGGCTAGTTGGACCAATGTCATTGTTGTGAGCAGGTGACTTTATTTGCTCTCGTTATCCGTATGCGCTGCTACCAGCGCACTTGTTTCATCTTCCTGGAATAGTCAGCAGTTGCCTTGGCTTCATCACCGGTCCTCGTGGGCTACAGCCTTGTTGGCGTGTACCCGTGCGCGGTGTGGAAACCGCGACGCGCTTCCAGCCCATCACCTTCGGAAGCAAGTAACCAACCGCAATCTCAACAACCTCTGCAACAACAAACAATCCAACCTGGACCCATTCGCGCCACTCGCAGTAGCAACCAATTGAGGAGTCATCCATACCCACCGCCAGCGTTCATCAATTCAGCGGCTAGTGTCTTGCATCGGCCACCACCGCAGCAGCAGCAGCAGCAGCAGCAGCAGCAGCAGCAACAACAACAACAACAACCACCGCGACAGCAGCACCGCAGCTTTGCGCCACCCGCGCTCGCCGTGCAACAAACAACACTCGCTAATCAGTTGCCGCTTGCTCGCCCCGCAGCGGTGTCGTCGCGCGCTTGCACTTGTCGTGACTCCAGCACAAACATTGACGTATCTCAAGTGAACACTAATCCAGCTCCAATGTTGTTCGTTCCATTCTCGGTGCCCAGCTTTGCACCTTCGATGACTGGTAATAACCTACAAGTCAACAATTGTAGTCCTTCCAAGGTTAGTAAACCTTACATATCTAGAGGTAGCGTTTGTAATCACCAGTAGGATCATATAATTTAATGGTGTTTCCTTTTTATTAATTACAACTTTTAGTATGCAAATTTTATAAAAAGTTGGAGTCCTTGGGGACTCTTGGATTCATTGGACCAGGGTTGGAAAGGAAGGGGACCTCCAGGGCATGGCTATTATTTAAAAACGAACGCGAGTTTTTTAATTTGCATTTATATGACTGCAATCTGCAGCGAAGCGCGTTTGTCTACCACCATCCCCAAGAAACACTCACCCTGCGTTTCCTCTTCGATATCATCTTTGGGCATCCGGTCCAAGAGACAAATTCCTGACAAATTTCATTTCCACTGCAACTTGTACTCTTCCATTTGCAATCGTCCTTCATTCCCACTTTATTTTTCCTCCTCATATTCATACTCCTATTTCACACCAATCATTTTTAGAAGAGCAATTTGAGGTTTGGCGGAAAAAAGGATCCAGTATATTTAGGATTTCAATTGATTGCACAATTACTGTTTTTGGAACCGTACGGTTTATCAATGGTGTCTGTGGAATTGATATGCAACGTTGATCATGTACCCACGGACCAATTCGCAGACTAGTGGGTGGTGGTTGTGACATTGTGCGGTTGTATTTAGGAAATATAACAACCGGGCTTTACTCCCGGTGGTAAATTTACGCTTTGAATTCATTAATTATGCAACATTGTTGTTGAATGGAATTCTATTAAAATTTCTGCATCACGTCCACATGCGTGTTGGAACAACCTGGCACGAGATGGTGATTTGATTTTCAAATATACAAGTGTCAGTCATGCTGGATAGCAGAACGAATCGAAATACCGCAATAAATGAGATTGGAAAATGATGAAAGGGGACAAATCCAAAGCACAGCCAAAACAAAACTGCTCATTTAACACGTCGACATCAATGGGTAGATATACCGGGGCGGAATATAAAATATTGCTTTGGATATCCGACTATCATATTCCACCCTCGCCGCCGAATAATTAAAGCAAACTCATTGATATTTATGCATCAATAAAAATGTTGGTTGGAGCTGCACACTAATTGCAGACTATGGGACGTGTTGGAAAGCAACATTAAAAATATTCCTGCAAGTGTAGGGATGTTGTAGGGAGGTCCCCCCCCCCTGCATGGGGATAAACTGTTAGATTGCGCCGGGAGGCGTGGAAGAAATATGTTCATTCGTTCGGAATTCGTAGAGCTTTCCAGTTCGCGCCTCCGCAGCCTTCGCGCATTATCTTTCTGCGGGACGATATTGTTTTTCGTTTTATTAAATTACATCTCTGCCAGGGCATAAATCGAGTCGGTGTGCGCCCCCTTTTTGCCCTCGTAAATTCACAACTCTGCCAGAAAGTGAATGCATCCATCAGCGGGCGTTTCATTTCATATTTATTCTAATCCAACGCTCAGCATTCGAGAATGTTGTATTTATAACCCATTGCTGGAACCAACAGAAATGGGTGTGTGGGAATATGCATAACAAAGCCAATTATCCAGCAGTTGTGCATATTCCAAACTTTCAGTTTATTACAATCACACTGGGGTTGTGCCAAACTTATACATATTTAACGAACGCGTGGGCTTAATGAAAAGACCCCAATGAATAGACAATTCCTGTTATCCAACCAACAGAAATTGTCTATACTGTACCTATAGGATAGGGAGTGCCCTGTGGCTAGTTTAATTTACATTTTTGAATCTATAATAATATTTTATTGTTTTTTTTATGAATATGATCCATTTTATTGCAAATAAAGTACGTGGGTCTCTATGTCTTCAATGAGGAGATGTTCAATCAACTCTAGTTGGAGGAAGAAGGTAGTTTGATGAACATGGTAAGTTTACCACAGAAATTGCAATTTTACGAAGTGCAAAAGTTATAAGATTCGCGACTAACGAGACTTTATTGGCTTTTAAGACCGTTCGTAATTAAAACGCAAAGGGTTGTCGAGTTCCAACTAGGGGACCATTGGTACAGTCGCGTTCCAGAGCAGATGGGGAGATGCTAGAAAATGATTTCTTCCCAAAAGCTCTCAGTTTTGTTTAGATCGTTTCGGAAGTCATCCAAGCAAAGCTGTAGACATGGGGGGGTGATGGTTTAAATATTTAAGAAGGGCAGAGATTTCAATCAGGAATAATCCAGTTTGTTAAGTCATCATTCATTTTCAAGCGCGCGTGTTGAATGACTATTCCTGATTAATAGATCAAGGCCAAGGAACTAATTGGGAAATTAATTATATATTCTGTCAGCCTGTAAGTATTTTTTAATCATTTTGGGAGGAAGTGAAAGCTTGTTGAAATCTCTAATCTCATTTCTAGCAGCACCATGTTACCACTCCCTCACTTCCCAATTAGTCAACATACGAATTGGTCAATTTTGCTTTAGCAAGAAATACCTGGAAGCAAAGCCAGTAAAAAGTGACGCTGGTTTTTAATTGAGATTATATGCTAGATGACCACAACTGTTATAGGCTCACACCTTTAGTAGCCAGGTCTGTAAATTCCACTGGACCTGTTTATTCTAGCAACGCACTGCTTGACGCAATCAACTATGAAATAATGTCCCACGGGTTGTTGGCCGCTCTGAGCCTTGATCAACGTCAAATGCTCCCGCTGCCATTTAATTATTAGCCAAATGGGCTTGTAATTCACCTTTTGGGTGTGGACGTATTTTCTCGGATAACAAGCCAACGGCGCGGTGCTTTGAAGACCACCTCCGGCTCCTTCTAACACAGCAGATTATTCTGTTTCGTTTTTAACTGGTTCCGGTGCGAGAGCACGGTGCGCAGTATCGATCTCCGCTGCTAGTGTCAACTTGGCGTTAAAGAGCTGCAATGGTCTGCAGGGTCTGCATGCCGATACTGCGGTGACGAGCACTGCGTCTTCTCCGCAAAGCCCCATTATCAACTCCACCTTATTATCGCCCGTCGTAAATCCAGGAGCGGGCGAGCGCTTGACTCTCGAGCTAATATTTTATGGAGTGCATTGGGTTTCATTAATAACTAATATTCGGGACGAGTGCCGTCGGCGGTGCTGGAGCGGAACGCGCGATCGTAACGGCGGCGGCGGTGCCGCAGTAATCGGCGATGTCGAAACAGCACTGCTTCCAAGACTATACGCCGTCTCGACGTTTTATGATCGCCATATGCCCCGGTTGGCTCTGGCTGACGTTTCTCCCTTGAATATTTCAATGTTTTCATTTGCAGTAAATTATGCCAACGATTGGTAGGGTGCTTTGTATGTTGCGTGCCTTCCAATGGGGTGTATGTGCTGCTGGTTATAGCATGCGGTACCATGGGTACTGGATATTTATATCTTTTAATGCAATATGGAAAGTGCGCTTTCTGCAATCTATAGCATATTTTGCGTCACACGTTAGTATCCCTATTTCGAAAAGATGAATCGTTCCTCATGAGGATTGTTGTTTGTGTTCTGCATGTATTATAATATTTATTGTTGGGGATCACTTAAAATGCCATCCAGATTTTACAACGGTTTGTGGCTGTAGGTTTAAAGATAGTTACAATCGTAAATAAGCTACTGGGCTTTCGTAGATGGCCCCAGATAGCTCTGGTAGCAACTTAAGAGGTTAGCAAATCCTATTAAACCTGCTGATTTAAAATCCAACTATCTTACCCAATCTAACATAACCCTTTCGACTCAATTTCTGGTTTACAAACCCAACATATCAGCAACACCTAAACAGAGACCTTGACCTTCGCCAAGATCTACTAACCTAATCACGCCCAATTTACGTCCCACATCCTTCATTGTATAGGCAACCTATTTTAATATATTACCCTGACATTATCTCATCTTGAGTGGATTATTTTCGAATCCCATTGATCCCGGTACATTACAGAGTCAAGTACACATCAAATGTATTATTTCCTCTGCATTATTAATTCCCTAGCTAGTAATGAATGGGTATGAAGTACTACACCATTTTGACATCTCCCACGTCGATACTTTTCACGCCGTTGTTGGACGCACAAGCTGGTACGGAATAATTCTACAATGTTGGCCAATTAAGCACTGACAGAATGCACATTACTGCTAATTGGTTTGGCAAAAAGGAGACAAGCATACGAATCGAAACGCGCCAGGCGCGAGGGGCGCTTGATGCTGTTTAATTCAGCCGCCGTTTGTCGCACTGGCGCACCACCGTCGTGGGCCGGTATATACGTGCGGCAAAATTTCCCTAGGGCCTGGTCTCATTAGTTTGATCTTCCGCGAGCGCGTCGCGCGCTGTTGATTTAAGATAGCCCTAATTTCACCATAGTCTACTCTCCCTCCCCACCCCCCAATGCAACATTAATTGATCGGCGTGCAACATGTCGGGGCCGTGGTTGTACACTAGTGTGTACCACACATTCGACATGCATCCGACTGGACATGCTATCAATTAGGCTTGAAGCATTGAGAGCATCACCACTGCCATCGCCCGCCACCGCTGACGAAGCGTTAAGGAACCGCCGGCGGGATGCAAGAGGTGGATACGAGTAGGAGGCAGTGGAACAATTTCGCCATGTGAAATTGGTTTTAATCTACAATTTGCATGATCAAACAATACCGCTGCGCACGGCGACAGTCTATCTGTGTTTACCCAGCTTGGTTTCACGACGACCACCGCAGTCACCGGGAGCGGTGGTGAACACGCGCCATACATAATGGAGTTTGGCAAAACTGCGCACAGCGAATCACCCAGCATACTGCGTATTGCAGCCGGAAATGAGTACGTAATGTTATTTTTGGGGCCATGCCTAAATTGATAATGCTCGCAGTAAGAGACAAGCTTGTATAATAAAAGCCTGCATTTTTTATTAATGTCGCGAGCTGCTTAAATATTCAGTTTTACGACTTGTCGATCCACCGCGTGCGTTGGTTGGTGGTTTGAGGTTAGATTGCGCAGGGCGGAGGTAGACATAATATCCGACAGGAGTTTTGAATGAAATGAATAAAACAACTCTTGATTATTACCAAGCCACCCTTTTGTTCCCCGTATGAATCATTCACGTTGGGCCCAATCTAAATTTCATAACGGCTGAAATAACATCCATCCGACACCGTATTAAGCGTGCAAACATTCCAGAACTAATAGAAAAGGACCAGGAATAATTTATGACGAGATTTTTGAGTTTCAAAGATGGTCATCTAAGGGAAAACACCAGGCTAAAATTAACAGTTGGATAATGAGCCCGTATGACCTTTGAACATGAAGCAAATCGTAGCTAGATGCCTGCAAACGAGTTAATTAACTCAGTCGACACACAGAAGATGTTACAAAGCGGGCTCTGACGGGATGATGAAAAAAGGGCTTTGCCTTTATTATCAGCAATTTATTTCCTTTCTATATCCTTCTATTTACGCTATGAAGATTCCAGAAAAGACCAGTTACAATATCCGCCAATTCTATTCCTGCTCTTTTCTGGAGTAAGCTGATTATATGAGCATCACATGTGTATCACATTAATATTACCATAGAAATCATCTACAGCTATCATTTTAGTAGAGCCATTTACCATAATAGTGAAATCACTTCGAATTGAGCCCCAACTGCTTATTCCTGGATTCAGTATTGATGACTTCTAATGCCCCGATCAACAATCCACAGGTCCATTCATGACTGTTCCTCGCCTGCATGGGGCTGATATGACGAAAGAAATATTCTTTTACTGCCTGGGTCTTGCCATCCTCTCTTGGGAGCATGTCCTATCGTAACACAGTCCTTATCTTCCTATTTGATGGCACTTGCCCTATTCGGGAACTAAATATTAACCACAGCGCGCGGGCAGCAAAGGTATAAAACTAAATCACAATTCGAGGGCTTAGCACAAACGTTTATGCACCTTTCCCACGCTGCAAACCGCTCGGAAAGCTATTCCCAACTTTATATTTACTTTTAATCGAAGCTCCAAAACGGAGGCGTATGGGAGACCTGGTTTCGTGTCCCTTGTTCCCTTTCAATGTTCCCAGACTTTTGTATGAATTGGAGGGGTATATGCATTGTGTTTGAGTTCATATCGATTTGAATTATTCATTCCGGTTTCGGTTTACTGGAGGACTGTTTTTTTAGGTTAGGTTAGGTTAGGATGTAACTTGTTTTTTTAAAATGTGGCATCTTGGTGGATGTAAAAGTCCCTTTATTATTTTTTGTCTTAATCCTAGGCGGGAGCGTGGGATTTTCCTGGCAACGGGCAGCTGGCACTGGAAAAATTAATTACTTGCTTTTCTGGTCACGTCCTGCAGACCTTAATAGAAATAGCAAGGCTTATAGTGGCTCTTATTGTATTAGAGAAACAATCATTCTCTCTGAAATTATTTAGTTGCACCTGTGATGTAAAGAGTGATGTTACTGTCAATTGTCAAATAATTGAAGTGTGAGTTGTAACTAAAGATGTGCTCATTCGTAGGAGGACTCTTGGGTGTTGTTGGTAGTTGGCCCTTGTAACCTTGCGGTTGCGAGAGTGTCACTATTGATGGTATACGTACATCACTTAACGCGACAACTTTGGTTAAGTTAATTATGAAAAGCAAACGTTGGAATGCGAACATCGTTGCTACGTGGTGTGTCGTTGGCGGCGGCAAGAAGTAACGGGGAAGATATGCAAATAGTATTCATTAGAAGTGCCATTGTCTCGAATTCATGTTCCGTAAATCATTCGAGTGCGCCGCCGACCGACACGAAATGCGAAACGCGAGCGCAAGCAAAACAAGCGGAGGCGGCGACGTCAACTAGTCCTGTTAAACATTCATTACTACTTTCGCTCTGGTGTCGAGGGCCGCGACACTGGAGCGTTACATCCGGCGTGGCCAAAGGCGCAAAGTGAATTTATTTAAAACTTGTTACCAAACACCAAGACCCTGCAACCGACACGAACAGCGTGTCAAGATATGAAGACGTGCGAGATGAAAAGTGCATCCAATAAGCTTGTATTGGGCTTGTGTGGTAAGAATGGTAAATGTCACATATTGCAGACATAGAACTCAGCAGATTTCTACCCCTCTTGACCACAATGTCGACATTGCACAGCCGGCGCACGAATTTGCGCCTTTTTGCAAATGACTTTCTTTATTCCTGCACGTCCGGGGAATTTTTTCCGCCCGCTTGCAATGAAGAACTAAATTCAACGATAACAAGCAGCGCGCAATTTATCTATTTGTCCGATTTATTAAAGCTGTTAGGTAATGCACGGAAAACTAAAAGCAATACACAATGTGAGGATGCACGTCGGCGGTACGTGCACTCGCCGCCCGGTAATAAATTATGGATTAACGTATCATAATACTTGTTTAGAGCTTGCGCGCGCGTGTCGAATGTAAGTAAACTCGTTGTTGACGCCAGGAAACAATTCAGAGGCGGCGGAATGCAACCTGTCCGGCATAAAATTGAGTTAGTAGAAATTGGATGTGATGTATTTATTTACTGCCGGCGCTAGGCATTAAGAAGCAAAAGCACTAAACAACAAATTGCAATGGAGTATAATACTGAGCAATTGTTGTACAAAGAATATTCGCACGACAAGCATAATTTAAATGAAGAATACTGGATATACTAGTTATCTAATATAAGTTATTTTAATACTTGAACAGGATCTTTCTGCATCAATTTGATAATGAGGTCCTATGAGGTCCTTGTTTTCATGTACGATGGGTTGCAGTTTACATGACGGGCATATGTTTTAAGAGATTTATGTTGGACATAATTGAGTAAACCATTTTAAGGCATGTTTAAACATTTTTCTTCAACTCGGATGAAAGTTGTGGATGCAACTAAGTACAGTCAATGCTTCGAAACTTATCTCCGCTGGAAAGAACCTCCGCGGTCATATAATACCCTTCTGTGCATTTCTTGTGGGCCCAAGTTTGGTTGCATCGCGCCCTCGAAACTACCCCCGCGTTGGCCATTTTTCTTGATGCTGCTTGCCAGATACTTTGCCAGGTACGAAATATTTCAGTGCTTTTACTCCACCACTTCAGAGGCCCGAAGGCGACGAGCAAAAAAGATGTATAATACATTTCGGCGCTGAATTATGAATCCAGAGTGGTGCTAACGCCACCAGATCCACTCTGCCACTATATGGCTAGACTCAAGTTGATGGCTTGCGGGCTTTGTAGGTAAATGAAATAAGTCAAAGAAAGGTGACTTGGAAAGTGTCTCGTCAATGATTAATAATGTGTTGGAAGCTTTTGAGGGATAGGTTTTTGACATTGTCGTCAATATAGCGCTTGAGAGTCTTTGGGAGGAAGGATGTGCTCGGCGCGTGACAAATCTATGGCTCAAGTGGTTTGGCGCGACACGATTGAATCAATCGTAAAATCGGCATTCGTAGGCGTCATTCCATGCCGGCGAACGATTCGAATCGCTTGTTTCTCACCCCAAGGGATGGGAATATTCAAAGGTGGAGCTGTACTTGTTAAGAGTGGCGTTGGAGCGCGAGTAATTTGGTTATCAAATGCTTTCGAGGAAATCGATAATGCTTACTTACTCTCAGAGATTGTCTTCAACCGGATTCAATGTTGAGGAATTTATAGTTGGTTGGATGTTTATGGAAGGGTTTAAAGGTTTTGGAATTGAGTAAAATGATGAGACCATAGGTGTGGATGACTAGGTAATTGTTAAAACTAGAAAAGTAAAGCGCACAAACCATATGGACCTTAATTAGGAAGTTGTGTGATTGCCAGATTTGGAATGGTAAAGTGGGACGGTCCAGGACAAAGTTGGATAGCTTCCAGACCTTTAGAAATAACAATTGGATTATTTTACTGCCTTAATATTTTTTTTACCTTTTCTAACTTTTACATTCAATATTGAGGAGTTTATGGGTCATGGAATGGTAATGGAGGTGCTTAACATAGGTCTCAAGGACCTGGAACTAAATGAAGTGATTGGGCTATATGTAATAAATGGGTAATTGTTCAAACTTCAAAAATAAAGCACAGATAGTATGTAGACCTCAATTAGGAAGTTGTAGGAATCTTAGATCCAGAACAATAGAGTGGGGAGATTCAAGACAAGGTTGAGTACCTTCCAGACCCTTAGAAAACAACAATTAAATTTTACTACGTTTGTATTCTTATGTTAGGTTATAATTTTTATATTCAATGTTAATAAGTTAATGGATAGTACAATATGGTATTGAAGGTGTTTAGCATAGGTCTTAAGGGTCTGGAATAAAGTAAAGTGATGGGCCCACAGGTATAGATTACAAAATAAATGTCAAAACTTAAAAAATAAAACGCACAGTTCATTTAAACTCTATTTAGAAAATTGTGGAAATGTTAGATAGAAAATAATACAAAATAGGGTAATCTAGAAGAAGGTTAGGTAACCTCCAGACCTTTAAAAACTAACATCCAGATTATTTTACCTCCTTAATATTCCTCTCTGTTGTGTCACAATTTCAATAACATTTTTCTGATTTTTTGTTAGATTGATAACCTATTTTGGGAAGGGATGGGTGAACACTAAACCCATTTCCTTTACGTCCAGTTTCCATATTTTCAATTCCATTGTATCCAGTAAAGAATGTCCAATTAATCATTGCTTAATGAAATCCAGCTTTGCCACCATGACAATTCCAGACCCAGCAGACTCGTATCCACAAATCGATACGTTGGTGATTATCACCCACGTCGGGGTATCCAACTGCCATTTATCCGACTTACATGCTGCCAATACAGCGAGGGTGTGAATTATTTTTACGACCCTAATAGCAATAAATAAAATTTTCGTAATTCGCCCATTGATATTTTTTCCGGGCGGCAGCTCGTTAAAATTAATTTCGCCCGGCTAGGACACGGGGTATCTGGATCATTGCTCAAACAAAATGGCATGCGTTATCACTGCGAGTCATCCCTAGTTCCTGACGATGCAAGCATTAAGATTTTTCATCTAGATAGATGCGAATTTTCTGCATGACACGACACAGTATTTAGTTTTGCGATAATTAGTTTCTTGGAAGTGGAGGGGTGGCATTAATTTGTGTGGGACTAAACATTTACGCAGTGAAATTGACTTTTTCAAGTTATTTCAGAGAAAAAATCCAACGGATATTACAAAAATTAGCCAAGCAAATACTGGTCTTTTGCAAGCCTTGAAGCAAACCACCCCTTGTGCAACTGATTCTACCACGTCCTTTTCTTCTCATTTAATAGCAACCGGCAAGTTTAAATTGCAGTTCACCTGCTTCTGTAAACTGTAGTGAAAAGTTTGTTTCTGCCGGTTTTACAGAAAGCCTCTCCACTTCCGCTGCAGCGTGGAATTTTTAAATGGGACTCGATGGAATTACGCCACACGTATGAAACACGGGCCAGCACCGGATGCCAAATCCTTTCGCTACTACTTATCCCTTTTTATCGGGAAACTTGCCGCATTTATGAATTGCCCACGCGCAGTTGTAGAATGAGCGGCTAAATGTTCATCATGCGTCCTGCCAAGCGCATTTTAATTCAACACCCTTTGTGGTCACAAACGTATTTATTCAAATGCACCACAATAAGTCTCAAACACATCCCAAAAAATTTCTTATCATCTCTTAACCTACCTATATGTCACCCCTTTTAACCCTCGAAATTTAAAAGCATGTTTTTTTCCCCTTCCCCTCCAACTTAAATTAAATCGAGATCTATATGGCATTGCAAAGTTTTTTTTTTTTTAGACAAGGCGAAAGTCGGGAAATGTAATTATTTGCATTGTGTGTGTTTATCTTTACTCCGTGCCTATTGTTTGTCGCAAACGTAAACGCTGGATGCGCCCGTAAACCATATTCTTATCGGCGCTTGCTTTTGTTTCACTTTTATGTATATTGCTCATGTCTCATCTGGCACCGCAGGATCTTTTACACGAGCGCGCTTACAAAATAGCTGCAGTAAAAGGCGGCGCGCAAGGAAAACTAAACGGAACAGTACAGCATAAATGGAAATGGCAATGTGACAATGGAGATGGCAGACAAACAGAAGAGGGTGATATTCTTTAAATGTTACTTCTTGCTTCCCTTCCTTGAAGAAAAGAAAAAAAAGATATTTAATGATCATGATTTTAAGAAATTTACAAATAGCATACAAATTTTAATTGATGATGTAATCATTTGCATGTTTGTTTATTCAATAATTGATTAAAATT
>JAODGC010000004.1:5410149-5423636 GCA_027574925.1 Ecitoglossa quadriceps
AATCAGTTATCAATTGAGAGCAACTTGTAGAGCACCTCAAACATGAAAAAACTTGCACAATTGCTACAATACAACTTGCCACAGCTTCCTAGGTTAAGAAAAATAGCTACACTTTTCTGATTGCCTTCAGTAAATGTACTCTGAATCCTGTGAGCAAAAGAAATTAAAACTAAGCGGACTTGGTGGGAAAAGCCAGCGCAAATTTGAATTATAAATTTACAGTCGCGTACTGCAAGTCCGCTCTGTGACGCTGAAAGTTTTAATTATAAAATTTCAACGAGATTAATTAATCATTGCCGTTGTTCAGCATTGGCAACGGGTAAATTTCAGTACTGCATTTGATTCCACTAGAATAATTGCAATACACAACGTATAATCTTAGTGTTGTACCTTAATATTTCCACTCCAAGAGCGGATTTTTTCGAAAAGCAATAAACAGATGTTGATGTTGCTTAATAACTTAAAATCAAAGGTGCTTTAATAATTTTGGGTTGGGTTGGCTGGAATTTGCGAGTTTTTCAATCAAACTTTGTCCCAACTCATCGCATGGTCTAATCCCCTTGGCGGCAAAACGAGTATGATTAAAAATTAATTTTTTATTAGGACTACGTCCACACTGTGCACTCATGCAGCGCTTTGAAACCGCGGGGATAGGGAAAAGCGCTGGGTGAACTTTTCATAAATAAATATTTATCGCGCCGACGACGTAAAAAAAGTTCGCTTCCGCTGAGATTGCAACGCAACTCCCTGAGCAGTTGACTAAATCATCACAATTTGCATATTGCAACGGTCAATTTGTCCGCGGCACACAACACGTGTTATTATTTATTTTCTTGCGGGTACTTGCACTGTGCCCAATTGTAATTGGTTAACTGCCTGGTGTATTTACTTTATTGTTTGACTAGCTGACCGGAGCCGCGCGCACAAAGGTCGGCGGCAGCGGTGGCGGCGGCGGCGGCAAACATTGCACGCTGCAGGCACACGCGAGCAGCCATTGTGTGCGCGGCATTGGTATTGAATGTCCAACAATAATTAATTTTGGAGCGTGGCGGGCGCAAAAGTTGCCGGATGTGATGTGGAACATTGTTCTGGCATGGATGTTTCAATTTGCTTTGTTGTCGAAATGCAGGGCTTTGCTTAATTTGGGACATTGTTAAAAAGGAAGCGTCTAACGTCCTACACTGCCGCACTTACATTCTTATAAAGCCATGGTGGTCATTTCGTATTCAAGTCACACAATGTTGCTGAAAGAAACAAAGTTCAAGAAATAAATGGAAGAAATTCCTAATTATATTAACTTCCACGCGCTGTTGGACACAAGAGCGGTTACTATTCTTTGTTGGGAGTTGCATTTGTTCCAATTAATGTAAACGCATTATAAACTAAATTCAATTTGGAGAAGGAAAAGAAATCTAGATATTTGAATTTCCCGCGTTGTGCATAGTTCGGCGTAGTTCGTATTGCACCGTGGCTGTCATAATTGGTTCAGCTGTCACACGTTAGAGCGCGGTTTTTGACATACCAAAGTGCAATGGCTACAAATCGAAGAAAGTGGCAGACAGTTGACGGTTGACAGTTGAACACAGTTGGCACCCACTGAGCGAAGAAACATTTCATGCAAGTCACTCTCCGTGAAATAACCAATCTAATTGAATATAATACTAAATATTGTTATATCTCGGTCGAGTTTAAATGTAAAATATTATTTAAATGTTTGTGTAATGTGGAAATAAAGTTGTTAGCTTGTTTCCGTGGTTTTACGGCTGCAAACACAAATTTCGATTTAACCAGAGTGCTATATTTGCTTCTTGGATTTCCGCTTTGCTCGACACTCGAGTTATATTGGTTTATGACACCTCGTGGTGGAGTACGGCGCGTGTTGTTTGCTTGTAATGGCTTTCTATATCAAGAGCATTTTCCATAAAGCCGCTTGTTTGCCTCTTGTTCCAAAAGCGCTTTCTTCAATTTCAATGGCATGCGCGCGCGCCACATGAATATGCGAAGCCCCTTATTTCGGATTCGGTTACATGCCGCACGAATTATTTCGAAAATTTCAGGTACATATAGGGACGTGAGCTTTGTTTACCTCGCCGTAAACGAGCTTTGAGCCTTCGGTAATATGCAGCGGGATTTGCGCGTAATAAGCATGCTTATTTCTTTTACTTTGGCATCGCCGTGTTGCCATTTACCCGTCGGCTGCAACATCGCATTTGCATAAACTGAATTTAAAAGCATCGCCAAACCTACAACTCTTGCATATTCATAATTTGCCGTATCGGTGGCTTCGACAAGCCGCCGATGTGCCCGGATCGAGTAAAGTTGGAAATTAATGGCGGCAATCCAGCACATGCATGTTGTCGATATGAATTTCTCTACAGAGCGATAAAATTGTAAATTTCTTTGCGCGGCGGCGGCGGCGGCGGCGGCGGCGAGCAAATCGCCAAACGTTCAAAGTTATCTCGTCATTAATTACGCGGCGTTTTATGCAAATGTAGCAGCGATTAAAACGAATTTCGGAGGCGGCGTGCACTGCAAATGCAAAAACTATTATGTATACATTATAAATGCGGAGATAACAAATAATCGCTGCTGAAACTTTGCCTGGTCTTGCTGAAAGTCAAGCAAGAAGAAATCGCTGTAAATCTTGAAATAATGAGGGTGCGTTCTGAATTTGGTGGAATTTCAGCGTGGAAACAATTAATAGTCACAACACCGTGTGATTCATTCAAAATATTTCTTCATTAATTTCAGATTAATTGCAAGCCACAATTGGGGAAAGTTTCCGCTCAGTCTAAGAAGCCTTCAGAAAAGATGAAAGATTTCATTTGGAGTTAAGACAAAGCGCAAACTGATAAAATAATTAATCATTCCAACCCTTGCGCTGCTTACAGCATCTCACCCTAGCATTGCAAATGTCAACATCGACGCTGATTTTACAAATTGGCATTACTTAACCCCTTTTACATGCTTTTATAGGGTGCATATCGTGACGACGGTGAGTAATTGTTCGATTCTTCACTGATAACGCCGCATCCAATTTGCAATTAAGAACATTTTTATCAAGAACAATTCGCTGGTGAAAAATAGCAAATCGTACAGTGGCGACATCAATCATGCTACGATAGCATGAAATTAATTAAATTGTTTCGTGTGCGCCGTGCGGTTTTTTCCTGCCAGTCACAAGGATGGCGGCAGAGGCAGCAGAGACGACCCGCTCGCCAACAGACGATTCAATTAAGGCAGCGAACGGAACGCGAGTACCGAAATGCTCTGACATAGAAAATGACGCTAATTTCGCTCTTTAAGGTTAGGCCCGGAGCTAGCTAGCTGGCGAGGACTTCCGAGGAGAGTTTCAAAGTCGCTCGCTTGTCTACTTAAAGTTTGGCGGGTATGTCGCTGGGTCGGTTTGGCTTGCTCGTAGATTTTCATGCGCGTCGCCCGAAAGTGAATCCGGCGGCGGCGGCGGCGAAGGAGTTGCTTTGTGCGCGTGGGTAGCGAAGCACGCCGAACATGCGAGAGTTTCCAACGTACATGTACACGTCGTGTCACCCTCTTTGGGCGCGTGCACTGGGGCGAGCATCACAAACGGTTCGAATATAAATGACGCCATTTATAAATTTTCTGACGTTTGTTTCGAAGTGAAAGATTACGCGATTTGAAATCGTATTCTCAATGCGACAGCGTTGCAAATACAGATTTGTATGGAAATGTCATGGGGTATTATTATGTGTGAAGAATACTTTGTTTTAAGAAATTTTAAAGCTTGACTTGTTTTAAATTCAATGAGAATAATTTTCTAACAAGTATGTCTTTAGACAAAACCACCAGCAGTAAATGGATAACTTTATATTTTAGAAATTAGGTATTAATTTTATTTATATTTCGACACTGCCATCTAGCAAAACAATGCAAAAATTAAATTATTGTAATATTTTAGTTGCTTCAACAATAATTATTTTGTTGTGAGATTGCAATTAACTACACCTGCCTAATAGGTGTACTGTAGGCAACCAATAATACACTTAAAACCAATTTTCTTCAAATTTCCTTAATTTTTCTGTAGATATTTAAGTGACAATTAATTACAACAAACAGTATAAACAATTAAAAAATTAGTTTTGTAATGTTGTATGCATTAACACAATTTATGTTGGTTAAAAATTAAATTGTTTATAAAGGAGTCTATCGTTTTCGTAGTTTCTTAGTAATTGATTGAAAATCTCATTGAATTCATCATCCAAGTTAGCCAACATCTCACACTCTTTGTGCAATCCAATTCTGCAATATTACGTGCGACGATTGCAACCACTATGCTGGTTGTTGTGCCCAGTGCCTTCAGAAAATGCATCACCCAAATTACAATCCCTCCATAACTCCAAAGCCCACACACACGCTGCTTTTGCCATCAACAAAAATTCCGCATTTTAAAAATGCAACGCTGTCTCTCCTTCCCACGTAGGGATATGAGGGTCCAAAAGCTCCATTTGTAGCGGGGCTCATAAAAAATGCACCAAAGCGAACAAAAAAGACGGCTGACGTGAGTCGTGACCACGATATCAGTCCAAGTACTCCGGAGAAGTGAGTTTCTCCGATGCATACAGCATCGGGTACGCTGAGTGCTCGCCGGCATCGTTTGCCGCCCCCAGCAGCGCCCGCATCTCCGGCGTTTGCATATTCCGGGCGGTTTTGGTGGAGTTATCCTGGGAGCTGATGGCAGGACGGGGTTATTCTAATAGAATTAACCATTTGTTTTTATAGCCTTTACTTTTTCTTGCAACAAAAGGTCCACTTGTTTTATCTTTATTTGCGCTCGTAATGAACGTTATGATGATTTTTTAGGACTGGGGTCCTTGACATTGTGGAGGATATTAATGCCGATAGTAGTTATTTTTATATTCGGGCGCTTTGTCTTGTCCGCATTCTTTCAAGGACCCTCGACAGTCCTTTTTGACAGAGCTTTTCAATGGTTTTTATGGCCGAGGGATATCCGATTAGAATAATTTTGGTTATTTAACATCTAATTAGTCAGACACAGTGTGTTGGGTTTAAATATCTTTCATTTGGAAACTATCTCGTTGGTTGACCTTATCATACACGACCTTATCCTGTTGACTCATTGTGTCATCCTGAATGGCTACAGGAAACAACTTGCATCTCTTTGAGGTTGATGTGCATACCGTTGAAGCAAGAAAATAATGACCAAAATAATGAATACCCGTTTGTACACAGGGCGGCATCTTGTATGCGCGTTAATGGTGTTGGGCAACGCGAGCAACACTCCTGCGAGCCGTTAAACCCCCTGCATCGTGTTGTGCTCATCTTCTCTTACCTCTTTAATTCATGCGCCTGGCCTCTGCAATGCGAGGCGTAATGTTGAGTGTGTATAATACCGCCTGTTTGTGCCACCTCACACCCTTCATACCCCAAGCGTGATTTACTAGGTGACCAGACAAATCTCAGCGCGGTGCGTCTCGACCCTTTTACCGCACCAGAATGGTAATTTTTTACGCGGCTAGATTTTTAGATGACTAGATAAGCAGATGTGTAAATTATTTTCAGTCGTGCGGATTATCTCCGTGTCACAAGCCGGGATTCGATTAATCCACGCTTGAGTTATAATACCGCAGTAGCCACACGGTTCTAATCAAAATCGCATTGCGATAAGACAACGTCTGGCCAGCTGGAGCTTTTTGCTCGAAGGAGAGATTATTGGATATGGCAATGTAATAAAAGGAAAGTTTCAATTTTCAATGTGGAATCATTCCTACTTCGATTTATCTCTGCGCAACAACCAATTAGAATAAATTCTTGGCTTACTGCTAAGCATTTGCCGCCCCTTGACAAAGAAAAAGGTTTTAAAAGTAAGACATGCCTTGATATATTGGTACGGCAGGTTTTGTCAGTTGGAATAGCTTTACTGGAGGAGGGTTTCATGAATGGGGCAAAAGGGTAGTATTGTATTCTGAGTTCTGGTATGGACTGAAATTCAAATTATGACTTTGACTTTACCTTAGGTTATAAAAATTTTCTTGTTTAAAACTTTATCTCTTTTAAATCAAATATTAGGTCTAGTTAATGCAATTGGTAGACAGCTGGTGCGATAAATAATTAGATAGAAGATATGCTCCGATTGATCCATAACCAATTCTGTGATTATGCTAAGATGTAGAACCTAAAATTTATCATCACGTGCAATTACAATGTTTTCTGTTTTAAAAAAATATAGATCACAATTGAAGAGGTTTATTATAATTAGTTGGGAGTTAACGATCAGAATGATCAAATTCTGCAATCAGGTTGACTTTAGAAGATCCAATCTTATAGTTGCTAATATTCTGGAATTGTTCTGAAAGTTCTAAGAAGGTTAAAATAGAATTTTTATGTTTGACGAATAAATAATAAGATTGTGGGAGGTATAAATAAAATTCTAGGTTTTACTAGAAACTTTTACAAATTCTGAGATTGTGAGAAAATTTGACAGGCTAAGATTAAAGTTTTTCGGTATCAAATACAAGTACATTGTTTTATTTATTGTGGTTTTTTATTGGTTGTATTTAGAACAACCGTTAGAGAGTTAAAATTAAGATTAGGACAATCAAATTTATAAAGAAAATTATCTAGATTTCTTAGATATCTAGATATTATATTTGAGTAGATATTTGTATGTTTAACAAACGAATTAGAAAACAATAGATTGTCCAAGGATGTTTAACTGGACTATGGGATCAGTCAAAAACCTAAATGACCACAATTTTGATTTTCTCCTTCCCAACCTATACAAAAAAGGTCCTGTATATTTTTTCCTCCGTTACCAATCACGGCATATAATTTGCATGCCATGGGTAATGTCCTATGAGTGGCGATAACGCCACCCTAGCGTGGTGCACTCTAGGGTAAAAATACGAGCACCACACCGCCAAAAGCACTTTATCCCTGGTACCCGACGCTGACCAGGAAGCTTTAAATTGAACGTGAAATTCGGCCTTCTCCCAATACTGCCTCTCGTGTGCGGCAGCATTCGACCACGCTTCCTGCACCACCCCTGAGTTGAAATATGAAATACTTGAAACAGTTTTTGGTCGCAAGAGCACATCCGCCACAACAATACCCCTCCCATTTGCCGCCACCTGGGCTTAATTATACATATCAGGCTTCGGGCATATAATTCATGGCCCATGTACGTCATGCTATAAACATAAATTACTATCACTATCTGTACGCGCTCCTCATGTTCAGGCATGACATGCAGTGAATAAAAATTTTGCCCCGCTGTTGAATGCACCTTTATTGATGATGTAGTATGCTATAAATTTTATGTTTACTTTATTTTTGCGCATTTGGTCTGGCTAGGTAATTTAAATTTTTGATTAAAGGTAAGGTATTAAAATGCGGCATCAATCAGAATTAGTTTGGGAAATGTGCAGTAACAGGACTAACGATGTATGTTTGGTTGCAGGTAAGGTATATCATTTCCTAAGAAAATAACAACTTTATTGACAAAAGGGTAAATGATATAACATTTTTCTGGTTTTCTAGAAGGATTAGTAGCAGAATAGCTTTTGGAAAACATCTATCGACGTAAACAATAAATTCTCGAATTGACTTGGGTACACATTTGTTAGGTTTTATATTTAGATGTGAAATATGCGATGGGCATTTTTTTTTAAACGGATCACACGCGACATGCGTTACATTGATATAAGCGTGGGGGTGGAAAACGGACTTGGATTGCTCGACAGGACGAATACAGTTTGTCAAATGCGAATGAAAATTTATATTACAATACTTGTCTGTAATATACCCAGTGTTTTGTATAATCCTACCACGTAATAGCATACAACTATTTCCTGTTTTTATCAAGCTTTTAGATCTGAAAATAGTCAATAACTTGTTTTTTAGGTTAGGTTAAGCGGTTTATTTGTTAATTTTCTAATCTTGTTTAGTTTCTAAGATTTAGACTGACACTGTGTATAGTATTGGTCGATTTTGGGACTTGCCGTTTTTCCTTTTATTTTTATTCCATGAGCCAAAGCGAAATATAGTATCCGTGTTTGGCGGCGGCAGTAGCGCAGTTTCGCATGTCCTCTCGTTACTGATCATATGACAAATGACACCCCTTCAAATACACACACGGAAAAAAGTTTCCCGTTGCTAAAGCTCTATTTCATCATCTACACGCACGCACGCCTTAGTATTTCAAGACACTGCTTTCTTCCCAAGCTCACTTTTTGTCCTCTTGACCTCTGAGGAGATGGGCATGAATAACACTTTGTCATAATAAAACTAAAAACAAAAATACAAAACCAACATTTCTCTCAAGATTTATCTATCTCACATCCACATGAATCATTGAAAAGGTTATAACTTTGATTTGCCATTGATGAAGGAAAAGTGAAGGTCTGTTTCAGTCTCATAAATTTCCATATTGATAAACCATTAACTGATCATTCGCACACACCTCATAGATATTGATAGAAGCTTGTGGTGCATTGACAGTGACGTGCGGTTTCCCAGCTCCATCGGACCAAGATGACGAGCTAAGCTCACCTTAGCTCCATCGTGATTTAAAGACGGGGAGGTTATCTACTTAATGCGGAGATTTTACACCTTCTAGGGAGTAACATACGGAACATACTTGCCGTGAAGAAGCAAGCACCTTAACTGAAAGTGCTTGGGTGTTTTTTGGGTGGAGTTCAAAGAATATGTATCCTTTTTTTAGAGATATCTTGCCAGCTAAGGCGTGCACTGATTTATTGGAAGGCTTGCTGTAGTTGTGCAGCCGCCACCGCCACGTTGGGTCTACTCTCGCGCAATAATCCCGGCTTTTTCAACTTCCGCCGACGTGATTGTGATTTTAAAATTTAATTCGTTTGGAAGCCGACGCTTGCAGTTGCTGCTTGTTTGTGCAGACGGGCGTGATATGCGAACGCGACGTAAAAAAATTTAATTTGACAGTGTTTATATAAGTTGAGTGTTTAAATCACGACTTTTAAACACCTATAATTATACTTTGAAAAGTATCTTTTAAATATTTTTGATTCACAGCTAAATAATCTTGGAATTATTTTTTTGAGCTCTACTAAGGATTTTATCAGAGAAAATAAAATTGTTTATAAATTATATAATTATTGTAAACATAATAAATTACAATTTAATTAAATTGTTTTAATAGAAGAATTTAAGCAATATTTGAAATAATCTCTGTTAACTTTAGAAGAGGTTAAGAAACCTCCGAAGAAAATTCTTTGAAAAACTAAATTAATTTAGAGTCTTGAATACTTAATTGAAGTTTTTATGTAAATATTACTAGATTGGAATAAGAAGTTTAATTTATTTTTTTTATCTAAGAACATGTATTATAAGAGTAACTGGAGTTTAGAGAGTTTTTTACTAGTAGAGGTGTAAAAGCTCCAAAATTGAGCTTTCTTACCAAACCAAGATTAATTCACAATTCACAAGAATTATTTTCTTATTTTTGTTTTTAATTAAAAAAAAAAATTTTTTAGCCCAAAACTACAAATAATTTAAGCACTAAAAGAAAAAAAATCCAAAAATAAAACGTTACTATTTAATTAAAATTTATTTTAAAATAGGTTATGTTTAAATTGTATTTCTTTTGTTTTAAAAGTATTCTTTTTATAAAACAACATTTTCCATTCTCAATAAACCTCCAATTTTCTTCAAGAAAAATCATTTTCAAATAAATAATCCTAATAAATAACTTATTCTAAATCTTGTAACTGAAGCAATATGTAAATTTCGTATCATGTGTGATAAGCTTGTTATTCACACGCTTATGCAAATACCAAACACCGCCGCCGCCGTTTGCCGCCAGCAGCTGAAATCCAACAACAATATGCATAATGCATTGACGCAAGAGCGCTCGTTGTTAGTCACTTTAATGCTGATGGCGAGTGCGTCTAGTAGTCTATTAAAGCAGCAATATAGAAAGCGCTATAATAATAATAAACGCTTCCTGGTGGAGACGCGCAAGTGGAAAGTGGAAGGCGCGCATCGAGTGCCAATCTTTGGCGCGGAGGTGGAGGCCTTCAAAGGCGGCATGTGCGCAGATGCGCAGCGTACGACGCTTGTTTTTATATTTAGCTTTTACTTGCTGCGGTGATGATACAAGCCGATACTCTGTGCGAGGTGGCGGCAGAAACGCATCTAGCCACAGCGTGCTATCAATCAACGGTGATTATCACGCCGCCGATATGCATACGCGTTTTGAGGAGGCAGGCCCAATTGCGACATTAGACACACTGACGTCATCGGAGGCGGCGTGCTGGCTGCCCAATGCGCCAGCCACAGGGAGTGGCAAGATGTCATTTTAATCTTTTTATGCCATTCAAATCGTCGCCTGGGATGCGAATCATCGTCGAATCACAAAGGAGGAGTTTGAAATTAAACCAAAATGTTTAAGTGCAAGATTCACACCGTTTATAATTTTTTGGGGGGATTTTTATTGTTTATATCTTAAAACAGTTATAATTAAGTTAAAACAAACGTAGTCATTGTAAAGATGAATTATTTAAATTGAAGATAATTTTTCAATGTCATCCAAAGTGAGAATCCTAGAAATAATATTATATAATAATATTTATTGTTTAATTCTTTTTTCCGTAGTTTAAACGCAAACCTTTCTATTTCTTTGAGCGCCGTTACAGTTTCCTAGAATTGTGCGTCTTTTCTATCGATTCACCACTCTCGTATTATTGCTGGTAACGCTTCCCGCCGCTAGAGCGCCACTTTACGCCAGCATCGGTCTCTAACAATAAAGCTTAACCCACCCCCAGTAGAGCCAAGAACTTCTGGATGTTGGAAAACTCATTATTATGTGAGTCTTGCACCGCACATAAATACTAAGTCTAAAAGAGTAATTGATTTTCTGATTGTAATTTGTAATTTACGCCGTTTTTTTTTTATAATTACCAACGCGTATTGTATCTCTTTGGCTAGCTAAGAACAATTCTATAAATTGCAGTGGTTATTGCGGGCTTGCATTTTTCTTAATGTGTGAGTCAGAAGGCTTAATTCTAACCGGGAAATAATTTCATATCGTCCGAGAAAATAAGCTTGAAATTAAAAGTTGTATATAACCCTGTTGAAAGCTTCTAGGTTGGTTTAGAAAGCAATTGAAATCTGTATGTATTTCACCTTGGTTTTATTGGTTTAATTTATTTGTAGATATTTTTCATGCGTTTTACCGGATGTTTCTTTGTTTAATTGAGATTTCCCGCCGTACAATTGAAGTAAAGCGAATGTACTTAATCTACAGACTGTTCGACAAGAGTTTACTATATATGCTATGCAGGAAAGTAGAGTGGTATGTAAGAAATCACAGAATATGTCATAGAGAATTTGTAAACAACTGGTTTGTACATTCTGTGCAATGTTAAGAATGGTTCCATTTGCGATAAGGCCGATCTGAATTTTAAATTAATACGCACACAATGCGAATGAATAATATTAAAGTTATTTATTCACGTTTGAAGTCGTTGGCGATTAAAACACGCTTGCTGGGTGGAAATCCACGACATTAACGGAGGTGGAGGCGCCGGGAGTATGAAGCATCGCATTGGATTCCCGCACGCCTCAGGCCTGCGCGCACCCGCACTCGAACGCATTCATTGTTTTGCTGCAAATATTTGTGTTTCGTGCAAATTAAATATTTGATTTTGCATTAGGCGGCATTCTCTCTGCACTGCCGTGCAAGCGCTGTTTGTACTCATATTTGTGCAAGGGCGCACTTGTATGACGCTTGTAATATTTGTGCTTGGATTGATAATATGCAGTTGTAAATCTTACTTGGGATTTGAGGTGGTAATATTAGGTGAAGAGAGGTTTAACTTGTGTGGTTGAAATAGGTTGAGAACAGTTGTGGTTGTGGTGGGTAATTCAAAGATAATTAGCTAAGCTTGGAAAATTGAGAATTTTATAGGGTTGTTTTATAATGTATTATTTTTTTAGCTAAATTAGAAATTTATAATAATTTTATATTTGTGAAAACTTTAGGTGCAAGGTACTAAGTTTTAGTTTAAAATGAAAAGAAAATCATTTAGTTAAATCAAAGCAAAATACTACAATAAATATACAAGATACAAACAAATTATTTTTATTTATAAAAAGATTAATTATCACTTAATTTAACACTGTTTGAATTATAATTTTTGCATAATTAGTTTAGATGATATTAATTGTTAAAAATATTGTGCTTTCTGCTTAAAACAATCCAAACTTTAAATTGAAATAAAAACATTTATATCTTTAAACATTGTTATGCAAAATAAACCAAACTTCTAAATAATATTATTCACTATATAAAAAAACAAATTAGTAATAAATATAATAATTTTTGCTTTTAGATTAATTCCACAACTTAAAATAAATTCAGAACTGAGTAAATTCTAAACTCCGTGTGAGAAATGACTTTCCTTATAATTAATTGAAAAGCAATTAAAATAAATACCAACGTGCATTCTAAATGGTACGCCACTCAAGCAAAAAGCAACAATGATAGATTTGCTACACTAATATCTCGGAATATCCAAGAAAACGCAGCAGACAATAACTCAGCTTGTGATCCATCTTCTGCCATCTTTCACCATGCCTCCAACCCCTCTATTTGCTTGCCTTTTAAAATCACTCCATTCGCTTGCCGTCATGGGTTATGACATTACCAACTGTTTTTAATTGCAAACAATCCGTCATAAAAGCTCACTTCGGGTAAAAAGCGCGCGCCGTTCTCACAGCCATTGCACGTGTAACTGCTTCACAATATGATGAGTATTCCAACGTCGCGCGCGTTTCGAATGAAGTAATTAAGTGCATTAAGTACACATTTCAATTGGTGCGCTTGGCGGTAATCTTGCGTCGAGTGCCGCTGGCATAGATATTAAACTGCTAGAATAGCAGGCATAGATGTAAAAGACACTATTAATTTTATTTCGCATCGTGCGTCCTGACTCTATTCGCGAGAGTGCATTTAGAAACCTGATTAGACTGTAAACCGATAGCGGCGGCAGGATCGTTGGAAAATTTTTCAATTTGCATATATCGATTGCCGCCAACGAGCCAGTCGTAGAGTGTGCAATCAAGTAGCGAGAGACATTTACAGAATGCACGTAGGTACAACAAGCAACATACCAAACAAGTTTCTTTTTGAAGTCAATTTAACTTTGCAGTTGTAAAAAAGTCAACATTGCGGATATATATTATCTTTGTGTTGTTTTTCTAAAGCTTTCCTTATAGATAATGCAATAAATGCAAAGACGGCAGTGGAGATATTGTGCGATGCAATTGTAAAAGAAAGCATTTTGGTTCTCCGTCGAAAAAACAATCTGTTTGTCATCATAGGCAACCCAATCTTCATTAGCCGATAATTTAGGTTAGCACCCAAGTCCATTGATGCCATCGTATATACATATAATAGAAGGTGGCTATGCGACGGCGGTCGACGATAACGATGGTAAGGGATGAGATTACCC
>JAODGC010000004.1:5429332-5447373 GCA_027574925.1 Ecitoglossa quadriceps
AACATTTTGTGTTACTTTGAACAACATGTTGGAATACATTGGATATTATATACAATAAGTAATTTATTTTTTATTTGTATAATAATGCTTATAATTATAATGGAAACTAAGTAAATTTTTTGAGAAATCTAGTTTGTATGCAATGCAAACATTGGAAAGATCCAATTGTCAGTCATGAAATAGGCTGTTGTTTGCCTCCACTTTGTGTCATCCTCCGGTGATATCCATGAAAGACATCGTTGATTTATAATGCATTCAATGACTGTACGGCATCCGTTTAGCGCGTTCTAATAAAAAAGAATCCGGAGTTTTCCGGTTGCCAATGTCACATGCGCTCATGAAATCAATTATACACGCCTTAGTCGACGCAGGGTGCCTTTTCCAACAAGTGACGCAAGCGAATTCTTCCACAGACATTTCTTTCGATTTGCCTCGCATCAAGCAAGTACATACGACACAAAGACATATTTGAATATACGATCAAAGACCTGCAAAGAAAGGGGGTTACACTGTAAAGACAAAAAAGCATTTTCTGGATGCTCCAAAAAGCGTTTTGTCTTTTCATTCCGTTTGATTATCGCATTTCTTGAAAAGAATATACCACTAATGCTACTTTTTTAAAACACCATTTTATTTTCTTTCCTTCTTATTATTAGGATACATAGAGGTTATATATCCTTACATAAATAAAAATTGCTCTATTGTCAATGACGAATAGTGGCGTTGAGTATGATAGTGCACCGATTTTCCAGGTTTCCTCCGTCAATTTTTGTACAGAAAGCATACTACTCTTGTGCACCTGTTGCAAGTGTGTAGCCACAGCAGCTGACAAATAAATCAGTTTTTTTCCTTCATTATATAACAAGCGCTTGGTACTTGTCGAGGCGACGTGGTGCATGTGATACGTTTTATTGCGTTCGTGCCGCCACCATTTCCACCGTTGCTGAAATATGGCTAAGAAAATGTGGCCACAGTGAAACTCTTTATGAAGTGCTTTTTCTTTGATGCTCTTGTGTAAAGACCCAGTGGTTAAAAATTTACTTAATTAGTGACCATGGAGAAGACAAAGGCAGGATTTTTTTATATTTTCTTTGAGATCCTAACGGATGGCGAGGAGTTTTGTAATTATCCAACTGAAAACAATCTAAACAAATGCTGGAGTGATAGATTAAGCAGGTACAAATTAAAATTACATTTTTAGGATTCTAAAAGATCTATTTTTTTTAAAATTAATATTGTTTTTTTACTTTTCAAAAAAAAAGATATTTTATTACTTTAAAATGTACCAATTTAACTTGTTTTTTTTTAGATGTAAATTGAGGTTATATTGGGTTTTATAAGTACCTACACAATAAAACTATAAATATTTATTTTAATTACAAATTTACTTTGAAGAGAGTTCTAGATTTTCATAAAAAAACACTCTAGTTTTCCGGTGGCGGGAAGAAAGTACGGTGTCTATCTTTGACTTATATGGGTAACAGTACGTTTACAATAATAACCTACACATAAATTCAAATACAAAAGGAATTATATACTGGATGATAAATTGAATTAAAATTATTACCTTGGATGATTAAAAATTTATGAGTTCCGAGTCAAAAAGCCCAAAACGTGTTTTTGTTAAATCTAACTTAAGTTACTATCCCTAAAGAAAATATATAAAATTTTCATTTTATTTACATTTCCCGCCTTTATCAAATGTAGTTTCTTTTTGCTTTATGTTGACGCATTTTTTTTTTGCTTTCCTCGTCTTCCTTTAGTACAGAAATGTTTTAAGGTTATGTCTTGTGTTGACATTCTCTGCAGAATACTAATGTCATCCTAGCTCGTCGGCATGCTGAGATAATCAAATCTCGTGATTATGTTGTGCATTTCCTTACACTAATCTGCCATCCATCACATGCCTCCAATGAAATGGATGATTTATTGCTCTCAGCCGCCGCATACCTTGTTAGTCCTCAAGTAATAACGTAATGCAACGCCGTCGCAGCATCCAGCAAAATAGCAACCAAAGTACCAAGTAACCCCAAAGCCTCCAAGCCTGCACATTGTTTACTAATCCAACACCGTTAGCAATGTACTGGCATCGACATGAACGCAAGACAAACAAGCGCCGGCTAGTGAATAAGTAATGCGCTGGCCGGTAAAAGATTGCGTCCGAGTGCAAACATTGTAAACACTAAATATCTTATTAGGTGTGCATGGTTGGGCGTGAGCAAATTGCGTCTTTTAATCTTTCGCAAAGATCTCGACCCGGACCGCTTCGAGCTTGGCTTGTTTTCGCTGTTAATAGCAAAGAGGGTGGGCGAGGGCAAGAAGTCGGAGGCAATTTCACTCTCATGCGGCCTAAACGGAAATTAGTTTCTTTTTTTACGTCCACTAGATGTGCTCTTCGAATAACGCTCCGGTCCGATTTGCTTCTTGATCGGCGCAGACGACAATAATGATAAATTTCACTTGAGGGTTGGAAGAAGGCGGAAAATGTGATGATCGTAATTCCGTTTGTTTTCGATTACTTTCCATCGTAAACTATCTAGACTTTAGAGGAATACTTTGTAAGTATAAATCCTCTTTAGCGCAAGTTTGGCTGCAAGTTATCTGATTTCCGGTGCCTTGGAATGTTCAGAAGCTTTCCACAGCTGAATAGAAAACGCTATTGATGGATCACTCCCTTTTTTTTCGGCGAAACACAATGCCTTGCTTTACATCAAGTCGTCTGTCTGTTTTTGTGATGGCACCGCCGCTTATTTCCGTGTTTTGCGTTTACCTATCTCGGACGATTTATTGTGCCTCGCAACAGGTACGCGCGCGTCCGTGATAGCCGCCTCCGCCAACAGACATATCACAACGCCGTAGTAACTATGCGAGGCGAGTTTGCCCAACTGCATACTTGCCCGCCGACAATGAGATACGACCGCACACTACGTAGATACGTTCGATGCCCCAATGCCAAAAGTTTTCGCATAAAAAGCTCCCGGTAGCGGTGCGCTTGCCAAAAATCACCGGCATGCCGGCAAAACTTTTATCTCCAGCCACCGCTTTGTTTGCTAAAGGCTATCATGCATCATAAACACGATTAAATAACGCTTCTGAATATTATTCGGTGATAATTCATGTGACAATTCGTGCAAGCTGCCAGTGCCGCCAACTCCTTGCAATTCCTAGAGTGAGTGAAGATGAAAATGGGAAATATTCATAGGCCAGCCAGGTGTGACAAGGACATAAGGTTGATGGATGTAATTTAAGAATGGCAGACATTCACAAACAAGAGCACACGTAACGTTTCCACGCGCGTGGCAATTAAATGCGCCATTTCGAATTCAGCGATGATTACAACTGTTACAGCAATGATGATGGCAGTCGACGACGGAGGCAGTTGGCGAAAAGCGCAAAACATACACCTGGCGCGTCTGTTTCTGCAGTGGGTGGTCGATGGAACGGCATTGCGCTAACGCTGAAGGCATTAAATAAACAAGCAGCTTAGAACACTTTGAATATTTGGCATTTGGGCTCCGGCACCTCCACCACCAGCTAATGAATGACTCCCTAATGTTGCAGTTATTGCAGCGTCGAGGGAGTCATTTCACTTGACGAGAAAAAGCAGCGTAATGAATTGAATAATATTTGCGTTTGGAATTTTAAAATAATATGCTAGTGTGGCATTTCTCAATGGCACAAGTTAAAGTTGGCAGAGCAGTTAAAGCAGTTAGCAGGAGGTGGACGAGTGTTCATGTGCACATTGTGAGTTGTGATGTTGTTTTAGGTTACTTTAGGATAAATATTAGGTTGTGTTTGAACAAGCCGAATTGTGTGTATTGTGTGACGTTGCGAGTTGTTGATTAAAACGGCGCGCAGCCCCGCGGCAATAAAACAACAATGTGTTGCGCCAATGTTTAATGCTTCCGAAGTTTCTTGGCGTGCGTCTGCAGAGCGACAGGGTTTTCCCCAAGCTATCGTTTGCGATAATTTTCAATCTTGCGCACACCTTTCCTCCGCCAATTCTGTTTGCAATTAATTATTATTATGAGGTGCTACAATCCGGTGCGCTAAATGCTAGTTATTGCAAGATACAATGAAATTTAACGTCAAGAAATCAACAAGAATAGAATATTATGTAAAATAATATTAACGTCAACTGTGCTAAAACAATAATAAAATACATTATTCAAACGCGACATAATAAATTCCACTAAAAAATAAAAAACACTTAGAAAGTGTAAAACTATATAAAAAAAAAAAAATTATGTTTTTATTTATAGTAGATAGTGTATTTATTAAATATAAAATTAATTCAAACATGCGTAGGTTGTCTGTTGTTAAGTCAAAAGCTCATGGTGGATGCGCCAGCGTCAGACGTTTGCTAGCATGCTCTCAGCACGTTGTTGTGCACTTTGTTTTTAATGAGAATAAAGTGTACTTTGTTCCATCCACGTGCGCTCGAATAAACTTTTGGGTTGTTATTATAATTTATTAGATTTATCACAAGTCAACTTGAGAAGCACTCAAGTCAGAAACGAGTTTTTTGCACTTTAAAGCAAATAAAAGCTTTTCCTTTTGAAACATCAGCGTAGTTTGATGCTTTTATTGTTGTGTTGCAATAACTATGTAAATGCTATTGCGAGAGAATTGCTGATCTCTAAACTGATAGCAATTATAACTTATTTCCATATTTCTCCAGTGTCCAGTTGCGGTATTCCTGGTACGACCATAAATTCATACAGAGCTTTCATGCACCAAAATGTTGCACACTTTGGAACATATATAAATTACGGAGTATTGTAGGATTTGAGAAATAGTATTTTTTAAAACTGTACATAATTAATAGCTTGCAATCAATACTCGTGCGCGTTGAAGGAAAAAAGCTTTCCCGCTTTCGCGTGCAGGATTAAAATATTAACGCGCACATGTATTATATTTTCAGCCATGCAATCGCATTTGGATCGATTGCATGCAACGCACTTCCTTCCTGAGTGTGTTAAATGTAAAGAAGATGATTTCACTGAATCCTACTGAAACATCCTCGTCGTTTGCCCCACTACGCGATTGGTGTAGCTGGAATTTCTGGAAATAATTTATCACACCTGTGCGTTGTATTTGCACTGCGGATTTTTTCATCCACCTATTTTAATTATTTTATTTTATGAAGTTGTTTTAAATGCTCGATGGTGGAGGAGGGAAAAGTGCATTTCTGTTTTTCCTGGTGTGGAGGCGCCAAACAAGCTCCAACTCGCGAGCGGCGAGCGTCGCACCAGATCTTATCAGCTTGTAATAAACCGGCTGTCATGCAAAGTCGCGTGCGGCCACCATGACAACATAAAATACACCCGCCATTGCCGCACAATGCACATATACCGGCGACACGTCCTCTTGTGGCCGCTTCGCATTTCCACATGCGTGCTAGTTTTCCGCCTCGCCTAGAAAAATGCCGCACAAAAAATGGGCAGCACCCGTACGCATTGTCGTCCGCGGCGCACAAAGAACCCCACGCTGGTACCATTTATTATTTATATTTTCATTAATTAAATATATTTAATATGCAGATGTATGCAGAGAAGGTTAAAACTTTTATGTGGATCTTGATATGCGAGTGTTGCGCCTTTCGTGAGGGTGAAGGCGCCGGGATTTGGCCAAGAAATTTGCTAATAGAGTGGAGGGTGGCGCCGCGTGTTTGGATGGCTGCTAATCAAAGGCTGTTTATAGGCGATGTGGAGTGCGTGTTTTATCGCATTGTTGCGATTTATCAAGCTGCTAATGTCGCGCGTCGGTGCTGACACCGGAAACATTGAAATAGCATTTCCTATTGAATTAATCGTTGTGAATTAATTAGAGTAACGATGTACATGTAAACACGTACAAACTGGTACTACCTTGATACTAAATACATTTGGTATTGGAGTGTTATGAATTTATTTATTCTTGATTCTTGGACAAACTAACACCCTCATTGGCGTTTTTAGAGAAATTGAAGAGCTTTTATGCCATTTTTGACTTATAAAATATATCATAATTTAATTATAAAGATTTTTACTTTTTAGATTAAATTTTAGAATTTTTCATATAAACTATGCTTTGTTAGTTAATTATTTATGGTAAAAACTAAATAAAAATAAATAAATTCTGATTTTGTGTTTATTTAGTCCCAATTAAAAATTTTTTTTAAAATAGATAAATTATTTTGTTAGGTTGTTTATATATCGACTATTTGTATGCATTAATATTCATTATTGTTATTGATTGTCTTTGATTTCGGTTTGCAATGAAAATAAAACTGTCGCCAATGCGTTTGCAGGATTTTGCTTCCCTCACATGTGGCAGCAGGCGTTGATTAATTTACTTGTGATATCGTAAAGTAAACAAACGTGACAAGCCCGGATTTTTGCCCCATCACATAAACTCTCTTTGATAATTAATCTTTATTTATGTATCCTGCACAACAGAAATAATTTGCACTGCGACATGTGAAGATATAGAACAGCAACGCCTTTTCTATGCATGCCAGCTGAAATAAAACACTTACCGGCCACATATTGCTTTGCAACCGCCTCCTTAATGCGGAGAGGGCAATTTATGTATATTTTTATTTACAATGAAAACATCTTTACTACCTGTCGAAAGGTATCAAGTCGTACAAGGTCGCTTGTGTTTACGCACGCGCAGCGTAACATAACCCAGTTCATGTGTGACAAATGTCAATTTGATTTGCACGAATGCAATCATAAGTTATTTTTATATTAAACGCGCATATTTCACTGTCGGCGGCGGCAAGTTGACGTAACAATGGCGGAGACTTTGGAGCGGCGAGGTATTTTGCCGCGCTTCGTCGCGGCTGGTAAAGTGCAGTTGATTAATGTGCGGTGGTTGTTTACAGGACATGAAAGGTGGGTGGTCGAGCTCGGGTGGAAGCGCCGCTACCGCTGCAACCGTTTCACCAGCGACAAATCCGCCGACGTTGCTTGCTGTGCAGCCGATGCTTGCGCCTCCCAGCGCTCAAGTCGTGCAGGCCGTGCAGACTCCAACACAGCCACCGCCGAAGCAGGACACCAGCAGTAAGTCGACCAATTCCATCCATTGGATAATCCCACTTTTAAATTCTCCTGCAACGTGTGCACCTTCTGTGCGCACGCTGTCAAATCGTGCGCATACTAAGCTGCTGCAGTTTTATGTCCGCTTTCATAAAACAGGATGTTGTGTAGCAGGTAGCAGCCATCAAACGGCGATATGGTTATACGATCGCCATTGACCGCATCCCATGTGGCATTTCAACGATTCCACTAGTCTCCTGCTTCTTTTAGGAGTATTTAAATTTCAGCATTCTTGCCGTCGTCTTAGCGTTGGATTTTATTCCAATTACCGCGCAGGAGCGGGCAGCGTTTTAATTTGGCATTTCTTACAGCAGTGCGCGCGTCACATGCATTTAGAGTTGAAAGTTAGATTAAGTCGTACATAAAATAAAAACGTTTATATAGATAATCGGGGACGGCGAAGGTGGCCGCAGTGTCGACACCGCCGGCGGTTCTATATCAGTATCTGTCGATGCATGTATTATGCATGAAGTCACTGTTTATACCTAGTTAAGCTGCGACGAGCCATGCACGTCGTCGCCGTCGAGCAGGTTAGTGCGCATAAAATATTTAGTCGCCACCCCTTGACTTACGACCGAGCATAACATTCTATCGCATGCTCCATTCAAAACTACAATTTCGACGATTACATTTTTATACAAATTATCACCATAAACTATTTGAGATGAGCGTATATCAAATTATGTCGGAATGTTAAAAAGGGTGCGTTGGAAAAACAATTTAATTGCGTTTTCCATGAACAAATTTTTGATAAAAACTTACACGAATTTGCATTTTTCTAGCATTAATAAAAAAAAAATTACAAAAAAAAGCGACATCTATATTCGAAAATCATAACATTGCGGAAGCAGAGTGAGAAGAACTAATGATAGAAAAAGACAAATGATGTTTTCCTCAATACTATCAAAATAAATCTACCTAAAAACGTAAAGAAAAATATATTTTGTTGTATGAGAAGTAGTTTACAGTAACAGATTAAAATTTGATCCTAACCATGATCAGAAACACTTTCTGTTCAAAATTAACAATAACTTTGTGGTGGATCGAGGTATTGTTTTAATCTTTAGACAATTTAAATATAATTTTTAGAGGTTATTATTACTCAATCAATTAATTTTTGAAACTATTATAGTTAAAAATTATATATCATATGTTAATTTAGTATTTAAGGTTATGTTAAATTAGTTGTAGTTTAAGTGCGCAAAGTTATCCGAAATTAGTTGTCATTGTAAAATGTGCGTTTGTCCACGGTTCTAATTAAGTATATTTGTTAGAAAACAAGCCGGCGCCAGTATGGTGGCGGCGGCATCACTGCGGTCGGCCTGTACATGCAGCGAGAGTCGATTAGAGAATTAATCACAAGTAAAAATAATCCGCATCTAGTTGAAATGTTTAAATGTGACGTAATGCGCGCACACCACCCAACATTGACCAAAGGGGGATAATTTCGGACCGCATCCGCATTCCATTATCCTACGTGCACGTCCTCACACCCTGCTCGGCGTGCACGGAAATCGAAATGGTTCCGAGCATATTAATTAAAGAGCCGATGTGTAATTCCGCTCGAGTTGCGAGACCGGAAACGCGCCGCCGTCGAACGCAGCGTGTATGTCATTGCATTGTACGGAATACAAATCAGAGCTCCCTAGGCGGCTAGCCACCCGCCACCTCATTGGCAGGTGTGGGCCGCATTAATATGAGCTGATAGTTTCGTTGATGTTTTCTCGCCAAATGCGAGATCCATATCGACGTATTAATTGATGGACTGCTCCGGAAGGATGATTGCGTTGATGTACTGAAATGGCAATGCATAATAAATGTGGCAATTAGAACCGCAATTTCCGAAACGAAGCAGAGGACCTCCGGTGATTTCCACCGATTCCACTACTTATGCCACGCATCAACCAATCAAAATTGACTGGGATGCTGGATTCAATTCCCCATGCAGTCTCACTAATGAATGTTAGCTGCCCGCACTTACCATATGCAGGTGGTGACAATAATGAAGCGTTTATTGCCAGCAAACAAAAAACTTTCATGAATTTTAAAGACAGCATAAATGCGCTATAGCCAGCTGCATAATGAATGAAGATACGGGTGTCAGTGCGCACCGGAAATTAATGACCAGTGAGAAGAAGATGAGCATGGGGCGGCTGCGGCACTAATATTACCCGCCTAGACTGCCGCGGACTGCCATCTCAACGTGATTAATTTTGAATCATAGTGGTGTACTTGTCTCGTTTCGGACAAATACTTCTTTGAACTTTTTTAACTAATAAAATGCTGGACGCTGTAAAACGCAACGGCAATATGTGGAAAGCTTTGTTTCACGTTGTATTTGCACAAGAGGAAATTGTTGGTTTGTTGTTCGAATTTTCAATAAAGCGTTTTGAATTGGTGATGTCGTAAAATTGTTTTGAAATTGGTTTGAAAGAAAACAATGCTTGGCACATCGGTAGTGAAAGAGGAATAATGTGTGCTGCTGTATTAATTGATCTCGTAAATGTACAATCGTAAAATTCATCTAATAATCAAATAAATTTGCTTGGAAGTAAAAAAATTAATGAAAATTTACAAATCAAAACGTGCGGTTCAATCATTTTTTATTTCCTTTTTCAAATTAAAAAATAATTGAACCGCACCGGTTATGTTATAAAAGGCATTTCATCACGTGCAAATATATACGGACAATAAATACAATTACAAATATAAATAATACAATAATAATTGTAATTTTATTTTATATAGGAAAACCGGCGCCTCCACGTTATTATACTAAGAACCGACAGAACCGAATAACACCGTATGCACAATATTAATTAATTTAAAATTATTATAAAATATGTTTGAAATATTTTAAATTATTGTATTATTGTCTGTTAGAATTTAATATCACCAGTTTAAATTTTTTAATTTCCCGGCGCCTCCACTCTATTTCTATCACAGCTTGATAGCCACAAAACATTTATTTAAACTCTGCAAAACACAATCAACTATTCTATAATTACTGCCATTATAATCAATAAAACACCTGTTCCTTTGTCACTAAGCTCATAAATAAGCAATCTTCCTCCTTCACATAAAGCAACCAAATGACGACACTCGGAAGCGATAGCAATTCAAGCATTTAACGTTTGTAATGCACGCTCATAATCATAATGCAAATTACATTATATCCGCCTTTAATAACGCAATACAAGCGTGGTTTACCATAACTATAAATAGTCAACGCACCACACAGTCAATGCATTTCCTCCCCAACTACTCGTTGATAATAAAGTAGTTGTAAATATTTCACAATTATAATGCGACACAAAGTGGATTGTAAGTACGTAATTATAGAAAAGAGTATTTTTAATATCTTGACACCAAAATTGAATCAAGACATATTCAGACATAAGAAATTTTTGAGAGATAAATTTCTATTGATTTTACTGAATCTGAATATAAAAGCATTGCGCTCCAACTGAGAGCAAAGTGCGTCCCTTTATGACACAGTTTTAATTATTTATAACTTCATGAATACAAACGCTATTTGAAAAATATAAATATGGATTTATAGTAGTGCGTGTTTTGCATTTGGAATTTTGCTAAAGTTTACCTGATATGCCAGTGAATTTATTAGCTTTAAAATTTTCATCACTATCATTAAACTTTAGATTAACTTGAAAATTTTTATTGATGAATTTTGTGCTGGTGTTAGATTTTAATAAATAGATAAAATCAGTACGCATTTCTACGTTTGCAGGAAGAAGAATTGAATAATTTAGATGAGACATGACAACACCTTGAGCATAAGAAATGCATTCGATCGTTTGATGTTGCGCTAGGGTCTCGGCAGCGTATCAATAATAAATCAGCGCGTGTTTGTTTTAGACAAAATCCAGCTATGAGTTTGGATGTACTATTACATAGCAGCTAGAAAATCTACTTGATGTTTAAACATAATTGCGTTACGCCGGCGCATTATTAATAAGCGCGCATTTATATTTGCTTTTTATGCAATCAGCGCACGGGCGTTAAATCACTACAATATTCTCTTTATAAGTAACTGGTGCATTTAGATATGCTCAGAAATGCGGATTAATAATGGATTGGATTGCTGATATTTGAGCTTTGGACGATTGACGCACATATTTCATCAGGGTGTTTTTTAGTGACTGCGAGAAAGAACCTTTCATCTTACATTTTGAATTTTACATTGAAATTTGAATATTCTTTTGTTACTGTTGAGAAATGAAAATATTTACAAAGTACATAAAATATAAAATGTATTAAATGTTTATATATTCATAAATTCTAATTTAAGTGTTTTAAAAATTGTTTATGTAGAAATTAAATTCAAAGTAATAAGAGAATATATCTATCTTTTTATATATACATATTAATTATTAATTTATTAAACAACAAAAATTATAAAGTAAAATTTTAAGATGATGCTTAACATTGCTTAAATACCCGGCGCCTCCATCTATTTGAAAAACAAAAAATTTTAAAAATTCAATTAAAATATTTAGACAAATACAAAAATTTTGTAAAATTAACTTTTTACATATTTTAGAAATTTTTATTTCATATTTTTTAAAAATTTTATAAGGAATTTGAGTCCAAACTAAAAAAATAATTTATTTATAAATAATAAGCTATAATTATTTATAGTAAAAAACTGATTTCTTTGTCAATTTATTAAACAATAAAATTTGTAACATTTTATGATGATGCTTAACATTGCTTAAAAACCCGGCGCCTGCACTCCATTTTTAAAACAACAAATTAAAAAAAATTAATTTAAAGTATTTAGACAAACACAAAAATAAAAAAAATGCTTGTTTACATTTGTTAGAAATTCTTATTCAATTATTTCAAAAATTGTGCATAAGGAAGTTAAGTCCAGACTCATAAAATAATTTATTTATAAACAATAAGTTATAATTATTTATGGTAAAAATTAAATTTGATTGTCATTTTATTAAACAACAAAAAATGTAACATAACATTTTAAGATGATGCTAAAGATTGTTTAATTACCCGGCGCCTCCATTCTATTTTAAAAGCAAAAAATTTTAAAAAATAAATAACAATATTTAGACAAACACAAAATTTGAAAAAACTGCTTATTTAAATTTTTAAAAAAAATTTATTTAATTATTTCAAAAATTGTTAATAAGAAAATTGAGTCCAAAGTAATAAAATAATTTATTTATAAACAATAAGTTATAATTATTTATGGTAAAAAATTAATTTATTGTTAGCTTATTAAAAAACAAAAATTGTACGCAAACTTTTGGATGTCGTTTAAAACTATTTAATAACCCGGCGCCTCCACAAAAATTTTAGAAAATAATTCAGCAAAAAAATTAATCACTTCAATTAATTTTGTTATAAATATAAATTGCAATGTACGTATTTGTTTTAAATTTACAATTTTTCATTCTACTTTGGAAGATAACTATCTAGATACTTGTCAAGTCTTTAAACTCCTAATCTCCTTCCTATAACAATTTAAAATAATTGACCCTATTATACAACATCAACAACAACAAAGAAAGCAAGCTTATCAAAGCTAAAGCAGGAAGAATTTCAACATTGCACACATTAAAACAAATTGCTCCCGCCGAAAAGTCCCGCACACACCATCACTACTTCCAAGTGCTTTCTACCACTTCCTGCTTCTCCAAAGCTCGGCTTTCCTTCGCTGCGCTTGCTATCAGCTTCATCTCACTTCTTTGCATGCTACTTATTGCGTTATAACAAGATAAGACTTTTGCAAGCGTCTTGCCTTGACACGCTTATCACGTGTTTTGCGGAGGAAGACTAACACTTGCCCGAGGCGCAACGCGGCTGCTCACAAGGACAAAAGAAATGATTTGTCAAGATATGTTTGGCGAAGAGGTAGCCCAAAGACGTGGCATGCTATTGTGCGCATAGTACCACAATACTATAGTGCAGAGGCTGGGAGAGTGTAGAGAGTTGTTTCTATCTGGGCGAAAGCAAAACTGCTGCTGGCGTGTAATGTTTTCTTATCATGTCACAGGCGCGCACATCAAAGGCGGCGGCGCGCACAAGCTGCGCCAGTGTGTGCACTAAAAGCGCAGCCGTTTCACAGGTGAATTATTATCCTAGAGAGTTTGATACACCGCGCGTGGTCGCGACGGGGCACACGCCACCCGCATCAACATGAGGCCAAAAGAATGTCGACTGTTGCCGTGGATAACTTTGTTTTAACAACACGCAGAGAGATGAGAAGGAAACCGTGTGATCAATTTAAAATTCAACTGGGATGTGATTTTGTTATTTACAGCAGAGCCTTTGGGCATTAACTATTAAGCACTAGAAACGAAAGCTTCTAGCGGAGCTTTGCCATTAGAACGGAAAAAGTTGGGATCTAGGAGTAGTCTAAGAGTAAGATAGGAAGCTAATATAGGGATTATTTGCTTGACATTGTGCAAACTCATTTCCGACCGTGATTTTTTCTTCCTGCAGTTTTCCGGCACTTGTTTGCTTTTAACGTTTGTAATATTTATTCTTATCCACGATCATCCGACAAGTGTAGGGCGCTGAAAGTAGGAAAATCGAGAGTGGATTCTACTCGAAAATTGATTTGTAATATCCAGCTGGCTTTCCCACCCAATGCCCTGATCCTTACGATCCGCTTCAGACTCATCTTCCTGCGGCCTAGCTGCCAAACCTGCGATTTGTGGAATCAGGGATTTACGCGTTTGCCACAAGCGGCCTGGATACGGTAATATATCCCTTCACCTCACTGACATTGGGCTTGCTAGTAGACGACATACAAGTGCACTTACACGCCCGCCCGCTCTAATGCATCCCAAATGAGCACGTTTAAAGTCACATTTATAGCCGGGAGTTATAATGAAATCATTAGCAAGTTGTCGTGGTGGCTGCGAACTGTTGCGCTGATCCACACACGCTGTTCCACTACGCTCTGCAAACAGGAGGCAAACACTAGAAACATAGAAGGAGCCCCAACTAGTTTGTCCTTGTTACCAACTTGTTTCCCATCGCAGTGGGACCTTTCGCACAATGTCTTTGTGAAAGAAACATTTACCTGACGCGATGAAAACAGGAGAAGACAAAGTGCACTTTGTGAATGCCATCGCAAGCCGCGGGCGCAAGATGGTCGCGGATGCATTTACCGGAAGAAAGCGCCCGCGTGATAGCGATATTGTATTGTAAGTAATACCAGGGATAACGCGCTCGGAAAATTGGTTTCGTTTAGCGCGCCATGTTGTGTATTGCATTCGCAGCGTGCGCTGGAAATTCGAAAAGCCCAAGGGGACAATCCTCACGTCCATCACGGACAGGGTGGGACCCTTGCAAAACTCAATTTGCTTGCGGTGTGGTGTTCTTTGAAATGGTGAAACATTGGCAATATGCAAATTTCATGCGTTATTTTTATGATGTTGGTGATAGTAGGCTGCTTTACTCTTTGGTGCAAACAAGCTATTTATCGTCAATTAAAACTGGAAGAGGTTCTTTAATTGAAAAGCTAAAAAGAAAAGCCAACATAGAACAAGGTATCATAAATGTTAAATAAAGTTTTTATTATTTTTAAAAGAATCTTATGGTTTTAGAATTTTAAAAAGTAAATTGCAATAGAAACCCGGCGCATTCACAATTTCTATATTAATAAAATTAATTGATTATATCCTTAGTAAAATTATAAATTAATTATTTGAAACAAAAAAAGGAAGGTATTGATACAGAGAACAAAAAGTTGTAATTAACCAAATGTCAATAGCAATTAAACTATAAACAATTATTTAAAAACAAACTAAAAGTCTTATTTTGTTTAAATAAAAAAAATTATTAACACATATATTTCCTTTTTTACTAATTTTATAATTTAAATTTCACTAATTAAATTTAATTATTTTGGGCATTTTTTTTAATATCCCGGCACCTCCACATTATATTTCACTGATATATCTTTATAGTATAAAATAAACATCGTGTCTAATTTATTAATTCATACATGCTTATATTATAAAATATATTTCCAATTTTTTTATGTCCTTAAATTGTCATTTAACTATCTTCTGAGTATTTACAGAGTATTTACATTTAATTAAACTTAAAATATACACACCTGCCAATGACAAGTAATTTCCTTCGTATTCTTCACGCTCTAATTTCCTGAGCGCATTGTTTATTTATTCAAGTTATAGCAAGACGTTTGCTAATGTTTACATGTAATTTGCTGAAATTAATTACTTTTTATCTGTAATAATGGCAAGTGCACGTTCTGCGTGTTTTAGGCTGGGACGTGTACTTAATTATTCACTCCTTTTCCTATGCTGCACCCCAACAGGGTAAACAGGAAAACATTTCCGGCGTAAGTAGCTAATCAATATGCGGGCCAAAAAATGCTTTATAAGTGCGTAGCCAAAGTAATAATGAAATTATCCCTTTGAGTGGAAATGTGAAAACATGCAAATTTCATTATTAAACAACATGAAATAATGTGCGTAAGTAGATAAAGTTTAAATTTCACGCTGTTTTAGTAGATTTATCTGATAGTCTATCAATCCGCAGGAACATATTGAACAATCCGGTAGACATGTTTTTGACTGAAAGTTTTAAATCAAACTGAAATGTTAATTGAATGGAAATATTTTGTTGGATATATTTATACGATTTCAATTTTTGATCTCTGGAATTTTACAATCCACTCCACATTAACTAAGCTTATGCTGCGTATATGCCAGCTTAGGTTGTATCTATTGACATTAATAATGATCCTTTGTGTGTTGCTTCATTAGCTCGTGTATTTTTATAATAGCATTATGTTTTGATGTTTATTTAATGCGGCGCGCGTTAGGGTCTGTTCGCCCGCGAGAATAAAGGGTGTGCGATGGTGCAAGCGACGGGCGCAAACGCTTGTTTCGCGCTGTTTTAATTAATTACTGCAAATGGACAGCAGACGCAGGCGTAACACATCATGCTTGCGTGTAACATGTTTCACCATTCCGAGCCGAATAGGATTATTTTGTGGTATTTTTGCTGTGTTGAGGTAATGCTTGTTATTAACATATACTAAACAATGTCTTTTTAGGGTATAGAAGGGTAGTGGAAGATATTTTAAAACGTCTGAATATAAATAAAACAATTTCTTTTATAATTAAAATGGATTGAATGTATACTGAATTTAAGGATTGTTGTTCTGTTTATTAAAAACATTGAAATTTTGGTACAACAATTGCAGAAAGAAATGTGGATTTATTTAATGTTTAAGGGTAGAATTTGGTATATTTTATATTGTTTATTAATTGTCCTATAAATTATTTATTAATTCATATAAATTATATATTATTTAAATTAATATTCAATTAGTTTTCTTAAGGTTTTGTAATGCATTTTATTAATATCTAAAAAAAGCTCCAAAAACACCAAATATTTATATGTATAATGTTCCACATAAGAATAATATAAATATACATTGAATTTGCTATTAATTAATATAGAATATATTTATTTTTGATAATTATATAGTAAATTATAACACATGATTGTTTAATTTTTTTTTTTAAACATTTTGGCTTAGCGTTGTGTTTTTATAATTAATTTGGGTAAATAATATGATTTATTTGCAATTTCTAAAGGTGATATGATGTTGACAAGATTACCTATTTATGATAATATTATTATTTATATATATAAAAATATCTGTGTAGTTTTATCAAATATTTCCTTCTTTTAATTATTCTAATTAATTCACAGAACGCCAATATTCATATAAAATCATATTTATTGTTTACACATGTTATTTCAGAGGAAAATTATAAGCGAATAAAATTACTTGTAAAATGTACTATATGTTTATGGAAATTATATATATATTTCGAAATTGTTATATAAATTAAGTGTACTTTTAAAATAATTTTTATTTTGAAAGTTATTTTATCAGTTATTTATCCACGTAATTATTTTAAGGTTATGATTATTACCGTGGATATTAGCAACCTTTAATTTAAACAATAAATTATTTAATTTACATTATTTTTTAAATAAATACAAAAAATTTAAACTTTACAGTTTGATCTAAGTTGTCAACTCTATCCTCTTAATAACTATCTCAACATAATTCATTAACTAAATGAAAGAAAACCAAGATAGAATAAAGTGTCAGATTAATAAAACTTGCAAGCATACTTTTATTTATCTGTTTTTCAAATAAAATTAAAATTTAAATAATTTAGGTATTTAAAAGTTAAGAGAAACCCGGCGCATTCACAATTTACAAATTAATTAAACTGGTTATATTTTTTTGTGGAATCAAGCATTTGTTATTTTATAAATTAAATGTTAAAATATTAGTAATTATGTTATATAGTTGTGATTATAAAATAATAAATAAAACTAAAAAAAATATTTAAAAAGTCAAAACGTTACCTTTAAATTACCTTTAAACATTAAATATAATTAATGCACATAAATATTTGTTATACTATTTTGAGAATTTACAGATTTCCTATTTAAAGATAATTAATTCGGGCAAATTTTTCTAATTTTATATTGACAGTAGCCCGGCACCTCCACATTATAGTTTACTGTCAAATGTTTTCAATATAAAATAATTACTGTTTTTTTATTCATGATATTACACATTCAAATAATATTGAATAAATTTTTAACATTTAACATTTTCTCAACTTAATAATATACTATCCTCTGGCACAAGATATTTATTTTTTGCTTTTTCATTCCATTACTGCATAAAAACGTATTTATTTCTGAACCATAAAATAATACGTAGATCGTACTATGGATTATTTAATTAATTCAGTCAATTAAATTACGTTTAATTTGAATTATAAATTATTTATTTAACGTAAATATTTAAACAATTAAAACTCACTTAAAACTGTCTACTTTATTCTCAATTTTATTCAACTTGTCAACTCTATCCTACTAATAATTACCTCAATACAACTC
>JAODGC010000004.1:5453734-5464994 GCA_027574925.1 Ecitoglossa quadriceps
TCTTATCCCCTAGGACGTGCTGTTTGTCGAGCTGAGACAGCAGCAGTTTTGGCGCAAGTTAACATGACCGCACATCTAATCTTAACCTCAACCAGAGCAAGTAAATTATGCATATGCCAGCAGGTGCAAGCGGTCCCTCAGTAGCACGTGTCAAATGCGCTGCAAAACCGCAAACCAAAGTATCAATTGCTAGCCCTGTGTTTGCACGCCACTGAGCTGATTATCAAGCTGATCCTGTAAAAGCTCTGGAAGGCAGTGGGTGAGTCAGTAAATTGTTTTTAACACATTGCAGCATTACAACAATTATCCACGCTGCTGTATATGGCATTTGTACAGCTAATGTGCCATTTTTCTCCGGTAATTTATACTTGGCGCGGCGCGGTGTAATTTCGGAGATATATGCGACACGAATTAAGCCGCGCGCTGGTGTAACAGTTGCCTATAATAAAGTAAGCTTAGTTTTGCGCGTCTTTGGCTTTCAAGCCATAGGCCGTAAAAGCTTGTCCGAGTCAGCTGTATTTCATTGGCGCGTTGGGTGGATATTTAATACCTTCCGGTCAAACAATTGGAATGAGGACAAAATTTAGAGCTGCGGTGTGTAATAACTTATCTATCGTCATGCGGCGCGCTTCATTCGGGGATTGTAAATTACGAGTGTTAGAAGATTGGGGCCAAGATTAATTGTTGTATCCCAAAGTGACATTGCATTGTGTTCGTGCCATTAAATCGTACATATTAGCGCATAAAATTAAAATGCGCAAGGGTTTTAAGTTTAAATGGGCTTGCACTCTTTTTGCGTGACTTTGCGAATGATACATCCAGAATAAAAAGGATGTGTGGTGGTTGACGGTCGTTATATTTAAGTTAGAAAGTTTTTGTCAAAAAAAAATTTCTTATACAAAGAGATACAAATCAAAAACAAATGGAAAATCTTAAAAACCAACATGGTTAACCTCCAAAATATAATTGCTTATGAAACATTTCCAATAATTGCATTTTATGATACTAATTATTATTTCTTGTATACATCACAACCTTTTATTGTTGTGTATGTAGCACACACATGGAATTTTTTCATCACCCTGTATGAGTATATATCCGCAGAAGGCAAAAGGTATACGTGACGTTTTAACGTTATGACATGCAAGTAAAATTTTTATTGCCCCCGTTGTAATTGAATATGTAAAGTATTTCACGTGAGTGGTGCCTGAACGGCGGTTGGTATGCCTGCCGAAAACGGAAAGACGCGCCGGCGACGCATCGGTGCTACGTCACGACAGCGGAAAACTTCCGTCGCGCGCGAACAAATGGTCGTGACATCCCGGAAAAGCATCCAGGACTTTAGAGCGTACGCGTCGAAGAGTCAAACTTAGGCGTCGCGCCCGGAATGAATGAACAAAATGTGCAAACAAAAAAGATTTGCACGAGACTTAAAAAAGAAGAGGATGTGCGAAGGAAGAAACATGCTTGAGGGTTGAGCAGGCGATGTCAATGTCAGTGTTTCGGCAGATATGCAGACGTTTAAACTGTCCAAGTGGATGAGTGAAATTTGGTTATACGAGAGGACGGGTGCAAGTAAAAAGGTTGCATGTTATTGCTAGTTGTTTCTGGGTAAATAAAAAGAATTCAGTTGATTTCAGAGAAGTAAATTTGGTTGCAGACATATACAGTCGGTTTTTAAGGATGGAAGTTTTGAGGTATTATAATGAAGAGGTTATTAGGTTATGTTTAGTTTAGGTGCTCTACTATAGATTTGGGACCATTGAGCCTACATAACCTGATAGTTCTAAATTAGTATTGCTTTGTGTTGTAATGGTTTTGAATATTTTCTTTGAATGTGTTTCACAATATTCTAGTTGTGTCATTGAAATTTTAAATTAATTTTTGAAACAAATTTGTCATTCAATCAGGAGTTTATGTCTTGTCTACATTCTTGTGATCCACATTTTCCATTTAGACCCTAAGATTCTCTGTAAATTTGAATTCTAATACAAGTAAATAATGCATAAGTCACTTGTGCACGTCTGCAAGAAAATTGTGTCACGATGCATGCATTTGTAAACAGCAAATTCCAGAAATCCAACAAGGTCTGCCAAGGTCTGCCACGCTTCGAAGCAATCCGTGCGCAAACTACCTTCCAACCTTGGTGGGCACTAGCTTCCGAAATGAGTCGATTGGCTGAGCAGATAAATGTTGCTTTAGGAAATGCGCAAATTGTGGCGACCGCGTATAATCTCGGACATCCACACCAGCCGCCCCTAGCGCTCTCCATTCAATCAGCGCCGATGATAGAAAATTCAACGCCGGCTTTCCACAGCATGCGCTTGGCAATTATTAATGAATGATATATTGGCTTGGCCCCAACGCGCCGCTTCAACTTGCTTGCATCTTTTCTACTTTTTGCCGTCGTACCGACTGCTTCAGCAACGCTGTTTCAATAGATTAATCAAATATTCATCAACGGCGTTTCGACACGCGGCGAAAACTACTTGGCCCACAAGACGTCCGATAAAGGGTTTTAATATATGCAGCAAATCTGATGTCATCCCGGCGAATGTATTTCGGGGCACGCACAAATGTGTACTGCTGGCGCTGGGTAATATGTTGGCAGCAGGCGGCGGCGCGACGCAGTCGTATAACTTCGAGCCGACTTGGCTGCTTTTTCGCCGCGCGCAGACCGGAAGGTTGTCCGGCAAGCGGCGGCGATTGCGCCTGCATACGCATTCGTCTCAAAAAGTCCGAATGCTTTCATAGGGATCATAAAAGTAACGCTTCATTTATGCCACAAGGGTAGCATCCTAACCGTCGTCTTCTCTCCTTCGACTTCTTCCTTTGGGGCCTCAAGGAAGCAGTTGATTTTTTTGCTGCTTTGGTATTTGCTGAAAAAATCAGCAAACATCAAATTCCTACTGTCAACTGTTTGTGTCAAAGTCAAGTTTAAATATCGCGAGGGTTACAGGTGCAAAGTTAGTAGTTACGGTCTGGTAATATATAAGCAAATGTAAAGTGAACACACAAAAGGAAATGATGATATAAATCTTCAGGGATAGACATTTTTTCAACTGCACCTAAAATATTTTTTTCCATTTTTTTTTTGTACGCCAAGTGCAGGTGTTGTATTTGTTGCATTGGGAGATTGCAGTACGATGGCCAAGTAGAGCAAGACCGGAAGTGGGTTGGTAAGGGATACCTACTAACACCATTCATTATACAAACCCATAATCGCAAGATTCACGCAACTACATGACATAGGTCTTTGTGGTTTACCATTGATTATCATTTGCCAGCAGCTTAGTGATCCGTGATCTAAAAGCAAGTCTGTCCAATCCATTACCGAAGAGCGTCTTTGAGCGCCGTATTAGCCGGACCATTAAAATGTGGAAATTTGCCTCTGCCGCCGATTCTTGACGTAGCATTCGCGCCCGCGGCGTAAAATTCGCACACAGGCGGTCCAATTGTGTTGATTCGCCCGTGCGTTGTTTATCTTTCGGTCGGCGGTTCGCGTGCGCATAGAGCGCGCGATCGCGCCGCCGCCGGGCTGCAGTAGTCGCAATCGCACGCTGATCGCGTCCGCACGCTCACCAAGCCGCCGTTGCCGCCAATCTGCCTCCCCCACCCTCTGGCCGTGGCAGCCCCACTGCGATGAGGCGAGCGTGCCACCAACAGCAGCAGTCTTCAAGTTGCGGGCCGCGCGGCTAGAGAGTCATCCGCCGCCGCCAGTAGTCACGAGCGTACACGCGGCGCGCCACTCCGACCTTCCACCGCCGGCGCGCTCTACCCGCGTAAATGTAGATAGTGCAAACACTCCAGTGAGATTCCAAGTACCTGCTAGCGAAACGAAAGATTTAAGCCGCTGCCGTGGAGATATTTATTAAGTAGAGCAATTTATTTTGTGACGTGCCGAGACACTCTCCCAGCTGCGTTTGGCAAACATGTTGACCATGTCGACGCTGATGATGCCCGCGCCCGCGATGACGGCGATGAACACGCCCGGACAGCTTCCGATGACGGCGAAATTGGATCAGAGCGCAAAGTTATCCTCGCTGAATCACAACACGACCAACATGAACAAAGCAGGTATGTGTCGGCGAGGTCCGTTGCCAAGCGTAACAAGTTTCGCTCGACTTTCGACGACAGCATTTTATTTCTCGTTCCTCTTCATCGGACTCAACATGTGGCTAACTTTTACCTGATGCTTGTAGCTTAAACGTGCTCAACTGCTTTCCAGCAACACACCGCCGGCCAAAAAACTTTGCGTCTTCCATTGTTTCCGACTAGCTGCTTGTGGTTTTACTAATCGCCTGTTTGAATATTGAGTGGGTAGTTAATTCCGCCTCATTTCCTTGATATCGTGGACTACTTGTACGTGGGCGCACATAAAATCTTTACAGCCTTGTTTTACTAGGTGCCATTTATTCATTAATTTGTTCGCTTTTAGTGGCCAGCCACCTCCCAGTTATCCTGGTTATCTCCAACTTTCTTATTGTCTGCTTCGCACGACAACGCGCCCGCGATTAAATACTTTGGACTTGGGAAGTTTGTTCATTCCAACTAAAGGCTAAATTCGCATAATCTGCATTAGCAACCAACCAAGGCTGCTGCCAAAGAAGTCGCAATCTGCAAATCTGCACAATCTCCATCTGAAAATCAATCTTTGCCGAGATAATTAAATTCTACAGCAAATACGACATCAAAGTGGATTTATCACCGGTATATTTTTATTGCCCGTTTAGCCGTCCTGCACGAAACGACTGACTTAATTACCCGTTAGGATATTATGATATCTGCATGAAGCAAGTCGCCGCTTTTTCGTTCCATACGCGTGATTTCGTTGATATTCTTTGTGATAAGCCGTGCGGTCGGATATCGTTACAAATGTGCAGTGCGACAGTGCCAGGCACCAATTCTGGGGACAAAGAAAGCCGCCCGCAGGACGAACTGGGTCGTGCGCGCCGCCGTCAATTTTTATGCCGCCGCCATTGCGGCAACGTTCCTTGATCGCGCCACGATTTCTTTTATCAACTACCGGATGTCTTCACTTATTGTACACCAGTTCGCTTTCTTCCGCTGCATATTTTACCGTGGGCGACATAAAAATATTTCAGCCAAAAGATTCCCGGCGCCTCCGCCAGCGGCCTTTGTGTGCCGCATAATTGAAAAAAGTTGACACCGGTTTAATCTGCGCGCTGAATATTTGAGCAGACATATTTATATTATCTGCACGGTGGCGTATGGGGTGTCGCAATTTTGGTGCAATATTTTAGAGACCTGCAGCGTGCGCGGGATATAAAATGGCGCTGCGAGTAAATTCTAATAGCCATTGTTTTCAGCCCCGGTGGCAAGTACGTGTGCGCGTATCGTTAAACGTAATCGGATCACGTATTTCCGGAATCATTATAAAATATTTTTATTTTGCAGCGATGATTCCAACTGCCGGCGTTGTCGTAAAATGCACGCCGTAAAAATAAATGGAATAATTATATCGCGACATTGGACGATTGTAAATTGCAAGATGACTTATAACCCAATGCGGCACTTGCGACTGATGGCAAAATATTGAAACATATTGCCATCGTCTAGCTAATAACTAGAGCAGTCTTGCGCACCTTGCACGTGTTTATCATGCCAAGGACTCCCATCTAATCTAATTGCATTATTACAAGTTGCGCAGAGTTTGCTTTGTGCACCGCTGAAAAGTGGAATGAAATTCGTGACGGCGGTGGTTGCGAGTGTATGCGCATGCATTAACCGCTCGCGGAGACGGTGGCGGCGGTCTTATCGGAATATTCAGCTCTAATTCGAGAAGGGTGTCGGTGCGCTTTTGCCATCATCGTCATTACGCTACGATTTCTTATGAAGAAGGTTATAAAATTGCTGGTGATTTGCAAATGGAATTGATTTTGCACATGCCGACGATTGGCATTTTTTATCATGAAAACAGGAATAATATTTATGTGGAGTGAATTTAAATTGTGTACACTGACATTGAAGTTTGTGTTGTGGCAAAGAATCTAACAATTATGATATTAATGCACAAGTTGTATGTTTCATATTTTATACACACATAATAAATTAACCAAAATTCATAATTAAATTTAAAAATAATAGATATCATTGATAGTTTATGATCTATCATTGTTTACATTTGACACTAGGCACTACTCGCACACTACATGTAGACGTGAACAAAAAGCTCAGCAACTTTTGAACAATAAAAGATACTTTGATTTTGTAAAAATATAATAAAAGTACATTTAATTCATTATTTACTGCTACATTAAAAAATGCAAAAAGACACTGCAAAGTATTTTTATTGTAATTTTGGAAAAAAAAAACATAAATTCTGCACAGCTTTGTAATTGACAAAATAAAAACAACTTGTAATAAATTATCTCAAACCAAATTATTAATACTAATAACAGAATAAATATACTTTACGATATTGTTAATATAAATGTTATTACTACTGATAAAGAGGCAATATGTAAAATTTTAAAAGTGTCATGTTTGAAATAATCCAGTCACGCTTCAGCATTGACATCAATAGAGATATTTCATATATGGCCATGAATGTAATGTAGCAGTCATAAAGATGAGTGGCCATAATATACATAAATATTTATTAAGATTAATGTGCTGTGTCAAAGGAAGAAGATCATATTTTTAGTAGATTGCATCAAGTAGAGGACAAAACACGTTTTTAGCGTTGTATTTCGGATATCGACGCTCATACATCGACCATTAGTGCTGAAGAGAACTTGGGATGTGATGACGGTCAGATTGCAAATATTTGGTAAGCATCTCAAGCTTTCAAGTGGATGCCGTTTGCATTTGGGCATTCCGGTGTTGGTGGAGGCGCCGTGCAACGTGGGAAATTGACTCGGAAATTTATTGCGGACTTAAATTTAATATTCTCTTACTGACTATTGATTATTTCTTGCTAACATAATACGTGGAAAATATAGAAAATGTGTAAAAGAAAATGTGGTATTGCATTATTTTGGCGCAGAACGACAAAAACGCCCAAGATAAAAACAAAATTGAAAATCAACAAATATAATAAATGGGCTAATAAAAAATATGTAATTTAATGTAGAGGGAAAATATTTAAAGGGTGATTGGTAAAGGGTGGTGAATATTTCTGTCACAGCTCGTATTTGTTGGCAAAGCTTTTTCTTTAAAGCTTTCTGTATTTTACGTAAGTCCTATAATTAAATTGTATTTATACTAGCTCTACATAGTCAGGGTTATGTTGTTGTACCGCACATAGACAAGTACGTCGATCACATTAATATTCATACCGGGATTCCACTCCACAGCCTCTCACACCTAAGTAATTGCCTAATGGAGCTACGTGCATGATGCGGTCAGCGCGCCGCTGCGCCCTCATTACGCCCGCTGAAAACATTTTCCATTTAATTGCATTTATCATAGCAGCACGTGAGACGCGTTGCATGCGCCCCAGTGCTCCATCACGCCCGTATGAGCCGCCGCATGCATGTTGTTCGGATATTGCGGTGGCGGCAACCGCGCGCAATGCCTTCGTGTATCTTATCCGCGACACTCTCGCAAGGCGGGCGCGGGCCTTTTGCATTAGATTAATTGAACGTCGACTTGAGTTACGTCAGTCCACGCTAGTTATGTTTCTGCACGTCTCATTCATATCGGCGGCAATGTCTGCCGCCTCCTGCCGTTGTTAATGTCGGTGTTTTGCTGAGTGTCGTGTTGACAATTATGCCGCGTCAAGTGCGCGTCATCGTTTGTCTCCTGCTTGACTACAAACTGAGCTATGTTTTATGCAAATAATTGTTGAAAGTAGAAGTAGTTGTATGCCAATCAACATTGTTTAGATGCAAATTAAAGGATGTTATTAATTACAAGACAATTATGAATCATTATAAAAAATTTTAATTTTTGACATTTTGCTAACCAAAAGTCACATATCTAATAAATTAAAGAGTGATTTGAAAGTTTTATTAACTACATATATACACTATATCCTTACGTAATAAATAATATAATTATTTGGACTATAGCTTTATTTAAATAAAATTTATCAACTGCAGAATGTTTGTAGTTTCTTGCAACGTAACAGCTTTTGCATCATTGCATAGAAAAAGAGATTTAAAATAGTAAATAATATTTTTATCTCTTCAAATTCTACTTTAACAAAGTACATTAATGTACCTTTAAAATAAAAAAAAAATAAATATTTTATGTTTTATAGTTGCAGAGGAAACTACGTTTAAATGATAGATTACACTTTAGTTGTTTTCTAGATTTAGGTCTATGTCCACTAAAAACCTACATAACGTCGCGAAAATAAAAAATATAATAATTCTACTTGAACACATAAAATCTTTAATAGATTCTTGATCTATTTCTGTTTTCAAAAAAATAATTTTATTTTAAATTCATCGCTTAAACTGCAATTAAATGGTGAATACAATTTAATGCCACGCCACTAAAAACCTATACTTTTGCACTTTTTAATTTTTATTAATTACTTTAAATTAATAAAAATTAATTGAATTAAATATATAATCATATAAATAGTTTTTCTTTATAATGTAATTTAGTTAATTTAATTTCATGTAAATTTACTAAACTTACAAAAAATTAAATGAAACTTTCAAATCTTAATTTTTTACTCTCAACTTTTCATGTTCTACTTTATTATTTTTTATGTCAATTACCAAATATATGTCTCTTATCATTTAAATTAGGACTTGTAAATGACAAGAGTGACAATTGACAATGTGTCATCCACTTTGCAATTTTCAATTTTTTGCGTGCAATTTTCGCGCGCGATTACAAATTACACGCAAAGCAAAAATTGTTTTGTTGCATAGTGGTGTCCGATGGGTTTTTTAATCGCCACACTGCAAAACCAATTTCATCCGCGTACAATTTTTGCATGACAAAATTAGGCAGAAGAAAAATCAATCTGAATTTTTTCCCAACGCCGACCTTTTCTATCCGCACGCCCTCAAGGCTGGATATTAACCTTTTCAAAAAAGATATTACTAATTAGCTATCAATAAGTTAGTTGCAAAATATAAAAAATATGCTAATTAGTTATTGAGGTATTTTTAAATAGCAAAATGGCAAATTGCAAAATGCCTTGATAATGTCATCATGACAACTAGTAAGGATTTGTTTAAAGTGTTGCATATTCATTAAAGTGGAAATTTGATCCATTATTTCACCAAATTTTTACAACAAAATAATGACAATGAAAAATTGAATTAATTATTTTTTAATCAATTCATTATAATTTAATGATATTTCAACTTAATTTCATGTTGTAGGTCAAATACTTTTAATTGTTTTTTATAGGAAATTTCAAGGATTTTCATTGTTTTATTAGTAATTAATTATGTTAGATAATGAAATACAAGTTATACCTATATGTAATTAAATTTGCATTGAAAAGTTTTAGTAAGAGTTAAAATATTATTTAAAAAAAAAATTTCTTGTTTAATTCCTCAAGTTAAAACACATTTTCTTCCTTAAATTAAAACTAAACATAATTTATTAATCCTCAAGTTAAAGAATCTTAAGCCATAAAAAAACCTATTGTTAAATTAATCATGTTATGTTTAAATAAATTAGTGTAAATTGAGCTTAAATTATTTTATATGTGAAGCTTTTCCCAAGAAAATTTTATATGCCGAGCTCTAATTGCTCATCTGATTAGAAAATTCACATAGTTTTAATGCGTCAATATAAGCATCATTAAAGACTAGATATTGACATATGTGTAACACGTAAAAGCGTCATATTGCCTCCCATCTCTTCATAACGTGCCCAGCGCTTCCACCATCGCTTGCCAACGACAAGAGTGCTCTTTTACGATAATTCCAGCCGCTGTCCACCAACCACCTCTGCACCTAAGCACATTTTAATTAGCACTCTACATGTTTATCACATAATTAATGGACATTATGTAATGTAGGCGGCTATTAATCTTGTAAAATTAATTTTCGCCCGTGCACATCCACCCATTATCCAGCGGTCGATAATTTCCAATTAAACGCACAGGTACAAGTTTATTGAATTAACTAAACGCAAATGGAAAATGCTAAAAGCATGTTTCAAAAACAAAACCAGCCGACAAGTGCGCGCAGTGCGCGTATTAAATGTTAGCGGAATTTTACACCCGCGTTAGGAAAAAATCGAAGGATAATTCAGCAGTGGAAAACGTTGGAAAGTTCATTCATAATTAACGCGTTTTGCAGCGTGGAAATAAAAAGCGGCGGTGGAAAAAAAACGACAGCTGCTCTACATACAGCTAAGCCATATTAAACCATTGTCTCTGAACAGCTTTAACTTTATGACACTTTAATAAAATACAATTTTTTTATTTGCTCGTTGGCAAGAGCTTTTGTTTAAAGTATTTTGCATATAACTAGACGTTGATGGTTTAACGCATTTTATTGAAATAACATTTGCGTATTATGAATTCACAAAGAAAACTCAGAACGAAAGGTGACACCGTTTGAATGAAGCAATTCAAAGTCTAATAACTTTTAAACAAAACAATGCAGAAATATAAATAAAACTTTACTTTATAGACTATTTAGTCAGCTAAACATTTTATTTTTAAAATCATTGAGAACAATTATGTGGAATCGTCAGGAAACAAATGAGTGTAACTCAAACAAAAAATGGAAAGAAATTGTTTTGTTTATTATTACCTTTTTAAATCAAATATAAAAATTACAACAAATATGTTATCAAACAGAAATATTCATAAACTAGAAGATTATGTATTAATAATTAACATAATATTAATTGTCTTCATGTAAATATATTTGAAAATTTCTAAAACAACTCAATTATGACACAGTTCAAATGTCACAATTTAAAGCTCAATAACTTCCAAACAAAACACTGCAGGAATATGAATTAAATTGTAGTTTATAGTATATTTATTAAACTTTATATTTGATGCAAATAAATTATACACAAATATTGCAAGAACCTGTCAGGAAGTATAAAAGTAAAATGTGAGCAACAAATTGAAAAAAATTGATTTTTGTTGATTTTTGTTTTTGTAATTCGGACAAAAGTATTATAAAATATAAATTATCAAAATAACGTATTTATTAGCTATAAGATGATATTTTAATAATTATTATAATAATATTTGTCTTGATGTAAATACATTTTGAAATTTTTAAAACAACTCAATTATGACACAGTTCAAATGTCACAATTTAAAGCTCAATAACTTCCAAACAAAACACTGCAGGAA
>JAODGC010000004.1:5470497-5481326 GCA_027574925.1 Ecitoglossa quadriceps
CCAACTAACTGTTTAAAATAAAAATTACTAATGTATGCTATAATTTTCTATTTGGTTTATATGGTAATTACCTGGGTCACAAAATATTTACATGAACATCTTAGATTTCTTCCAAATTAATTTTCAGGACATAAGATGCTTCCTACCCAATCCAGTTTATATGTTTAGGTTGTATTTGATCAATGCTAGTAAGATGTAAACTCTTTAGTACAACATACATTCATTAATCTACCATTGGGTTCCTTAAACCTCTTCCATTCCAAAAAATGCTCAACTTTTCTTTCCGCCAAGGAAGGAATGAATTTTGTAGCAACACATACCACATGATTGGTCCTGGCTAGTTGCCACCATGTGAATACAGTCCTCTTCAGTTTTTGCTCCCCAAGCTAGGACAATGGCAAGAACGTCGATATCGCATTTTGGGGCATTTCAAACGCAGCCATGATGTTGAAATATTGACCCCGTGCCACGGTCCAACGCCGTTTTCGCGTCCATCGTCGAATGGTATTTCACACCTCGTCGTCTAGTGGCGTCCCTCACCCTCATGGTCCCGCTTTGTGCACGGCCGATCGGATTACATTAAAGCCTCTACTGCTTTTCGGGAATACTAGTCTCAGAATTAGTAGTAGGCATGTCTACTTCGCCATGTGACCAGTGCACTATTGATCAGATAGTTTTGAGCGTAATTAATGGTAACTTCCGTAATCACCTACTATTTGCCTCTCTCTTCGTAACTAACGCAATTTATTCATTAGATTACTCCACTCCACTCCACTTGACGCGGAGCACAAATCAAATCATATTTTATGCGCATCTCGTCCGAAGGACAGTGCTGATGTGCATAATTCAATCGCAGCAGCTTCACTCTCATATAATCCGCTTTAACACTAAGCAAACACCGTCGATAATCACAGGCCTCACAACGGCGCTAATTAAAAACCTATGCTTTTTACGCGTTTCATCATCGCGCCCAAATTGTCTAGCACAATTTGCTAAAGTGCTCCAGCCTTCCAGAGTGTGAGCTCTGCTAGGAGAACTGTAATCAAATATGAGAAAGCGATGCGTCTTCCCGTTGCGCCGCTTCAGCAAATGGGATCCGATCCCGCGCCGCCACATTTACATCTGATATTCGCCGGCTCATATGCAAAATTACATTCCCGCCGCGCACACTTTGCACACCTACGACGGCGGCGTACTCTCCCACATCGTACAGAGGCAGATGGTGAAGCGGTCGGTGTTTGTTCTGCTGCGGCTTGGCTTTGTGTGGCGGCAGCGCGTATAGCAGCGTAACGACGCCACCAATGATGCTGCGATTCGAATCGTCTTGCATCCCTTCAGTCGACACAATCGTCGTCGTGCGACGCTTGCGACTTTTTGTTCTAGTTACCATCGGCAACGTCGTAATTCATTCGCCGTCGGGTTGAATTTGCGCTGCGTTTAATGTGCATACTCGCACCCCGAAAATTCACTGGCACTGTATGGAATCGATGCAATTCCATTATGTCGAAAACTTTACGAGTTACCACTGTGGCGCAGAAAGAAAATGTAAGAAGGATAGGGAAAAATGTGTTGTAGTTACACATGGAAAACTACCAGAGATAAAATTTTCATCTTTATGAAAGAAAATTTTAGTTTTACGGAAAAAAAACCAAGAAAATTAAGTTTTTAGTTTTTGATCATTTAATTGGCTGTCAAAAATGACAGGTTGTAATGTAGGCAACCCATATTACCACTAAATATAAGAAAAATAATTTTAAAAGTTTTCTACATCTTCACATTGATCTTATTTCATATTTCGTCAATAGTATATTATAATTGGATCAAATCAATATAAAAACGGACAATTCTTTTAAAATTTTGCAAAGCAACTCATGAATTTCCTCAAATCATTGCAACATCTCTATGGATGTAACGAAAACCTCGCCAACTTAAATTCTCTGAAAATGTTCGTTGTTGCTTTACCCCTCTTTGCAATTTATGGTTTTTCAATACTTGGATCATAAATTATTTTCGCCGCGCCGAATTCATCATTTTTTTTTGCCGCCTCATGCCACTGGCTGCGCGCATATTTTATAAATAGATTACAAAACGCATCGATATATTTTAATCCAACGACTTGCCATCCGCATCGGTTTAAAACTACATTCAATTCAAATTAAATAAATCACAAGTGCACATCCGCTTCGACCAGGCTCGGCATGTTGGCAATCGCCGCACACATGATCGATAATCACTGCTATCAGTCGCGCGCTGAGAAATAAAGTATTCATCATAATTAGGTTGCCTACTGCCAACCTGCATCGTTTTGCATCGGGGCGGATATGATTGAAAACGCGCGCGCGATTATAAAGTTTGAGTAAGCATTTCCGCGCCTTGTGCCGCCGCCGCCAACGTGGCTAATATCGGCCACGCACGCCACGTAGTTTACCGGCGGCCGTTATTATTATAATACGCCAATAAATCCCACTAACGGCAGCGCATTTTCTATATCGGAATGAGTTTTACACGTCGTCGCATAGCGTTGTGCAGCCGCAAGGGTGTGTGGTGCGCAGGGGTGGTGGAATTTACAATGCAAATTGATGCTTTTTCCGAAAGGCTTGTCATAGACTTAATTTAATGTGTGCGGTGTAGAGTTACGCTCCAATTACCATGCGATAAATAGTTGGAAAAATCCTGACTAATTCATCCACCATCCATCTTCGGCCTGCCCCAAGACCACTTTTCAACCAGTGAATAGATTGATAAATGATTAACCGCTCCTTGGCGTATCATCTTCAAATGTAATTAATCGCAGGTTGACAATGCGCGTTGCAAATGTAAAAATTAATTGCGTCAGTGATATCTCTTCGAATAACACTGCGTTCAAGTATTGAAGATGTGCGCCCTCTGCGTCATGCTTTGGAGCATGGTTTTTGCTCTCGCCAGCCGGCGGCATCGCTGTTATCGGTTAACGTCACTTGTGCGACTTATTATCGACTTCGGACGACGGCCACTGGAACCGGCTGTGGAATCATTACAAATAGTGCTGACTACGCTTGCGACAGTTTGATCCTTTCGAAATTTGGATCGCTTTATTTCCAGCAGCAAACAAAGTCGAAGAAAAGCTGCTCCAAGGCATCGTATCCAGTAATGGGGGTGGTGGCAGCAGCAGGACATTGCAAATCTCAAGATTCAACTCGTATTTGCTTTTTCATCATCGGTTTGAAGTCAATTTCTTGCCAATGCAAATACATACATTAGAAGAAATCATCTGCTAGGCGTATTTCCTCCTAGAAAATTTTTCTTCTGCCGCCAACAGCGACAACATTGCACGCGGGTGAAATATCGTCATGCCTTCTGCAGCATGACGTTGACAATCAGAACTTCTCGTTTCTTTCATTTGGGTTAATTCAACATACGTCGTGTAGTGGTTTTTTGCGCGCAGCGCAACAAAGGATAAAGGACGAGGTGCCTGCGAAAAACTATCCAGAAGACACAGGAAACGATGAAAGCAAGATTTCTTCGTCTTTTGCTCTTCTAATGGTGTTTTTGGCACCGCGTGCTTGGATCGATATTCTCTCCCAACGAAAATGCATCTCGCCACGGCGATTCTTGATTGCATGGAGTATTTACTAATTCGATTACTAACCCACTGCTTTTCCTTGTTGCAGAGCACCATCACATCTTCGTCGGTGATCTCAGTCCTGAGATAGAAACGCAAACGCTGCGAGAAGCATTCGCAGCGTTCGGAGAAATATCGTAAGTTCATACATTCGCACTTTGTGCGCACCTAATTACGTTATAATCCGCGCGCGGAATTAAAATTGCCCAAACTAAGCTGGTTATGACGCCGTGCGCGGCCTTATTTAGCACGAGATTGTTTTGTAATTTTCTGTTTAGCCACATCTGAGTGCAGGCGCCTTTGCAGGAGATGCGGGCGAATATTGGGGACCGAGTTTACTTAGAAATTAAACATATTTTCTGCTGGCTGCATTGCAATTTGCTTGCGCGACGCACGAGTTTATGCTTTAGGGCGTTGGGAATTTTCGGGGCGCAGGCTGTTACAACAAGGTGGAAAATGTAACGAAAGTAATGGCGGTTGGAATTTTCATGTGCTGCATATTGAGTTTTTGTTTAACACTAATAATTTTAAACATTGCTGAAAGCTATATATTCAAACTAATAGACGATTACATTTTCATACAAAACGCAAGAACTTAAATTGTTATAAACAATGTTTAATGTTGATATTTGGTTTATACCAGAAATAGTAATATACCTTTCCTTTAAACAAAAAAAAAACAACAAAATAATTAATGTTTTATTAATAAGCAGTGTTTTGAACAGAAGGAACAAAATCTCAGCTTGATTGAGTTACAAACTTTGGTTAGGTTTCCATAAAAAACTGGATAACTTTTGAACCAGATAAGATACTTTAATTTACTAAAAAGATTTAAAATCTAATTATCAATCAGATTATATTTTAAAATATTCCATAACTTATTATCATACTTTTGTGATTAAATTTTTGTTTTAACTGAAAAAATTTATTCGTTATCTTTGAGATCACTTTACAAAAATCAAAATTTTAAATATTTCTAATTAATTTATTTACGCAAATTTATCACCACTAAAACTACAATAACTGAGTTATATAATAACGTAAATGAAATGAAGCTATCTTTTAAATTATAGAAAATACAAGATTCTAAAGCAAAACTTTATAAATCTTGCTATCAAATTTGTTGACTTTTTTGCTAATCTTTACTGAATTTAATGTTTGTAATATAACCTAATCATCAAATCCAATTAAATCATATCTTTTGCTAACAAACTATAATTTCTATGCAAAATTCCTAAACAATCTTCATTGACTTTCACCCTTTTCATACGCAAAAGTTCATTGTTTTACTACGACGTAAACTTCACAATTGATTCCCTCATTATTTCAACCAACGTGTGTTAGACGTATATTATTTGAAGAAAAGAAATTATATTAGGAACTATGCACATTGAGATTTCATCGATATCTGAGGTTGCGATAAGATTGAACCATGTGCGTTTCAGGTCGGCCCTAGTTAACTCCCGCATCAACGCCTGCCATCAGCAGGAATCAGTATTCAAATTTATATATAAAGCAAACAGTTCGGTCATTTTTTACACCCCTTTCATTACGTCAAGCCAATACATAGTGCGTGTGTGTATGTGTGGTTTAATGGCAACGAATAAAACTGAAGGAAACATTCCAACAAAACCTTTTGGTAGAAGTAGTAGGAAAATAATCAAAGTGCAATTTCAAGTAAATCTCGATTTTCGAAATATATTCTAGGAAGCTATTGTTACTCTGAATACCCACATTTGTCTATTATGCTATGATAACACAGACGTGCCGTAGAATCGCCAATCGAATTGCAGGTTCAACAATCAAACTCTATTGCAGTTTGTGCGCACACAATATGCTTGATTGATATGGGAGTGATTGTTTAAATTGAGTACACAAATTTAGCATTCGTTAGCCGTCAAAAAGTGCTCTGTAAATGTTTATTTTGTTTCTAATATTTACATTTAGTATATCTTTGAAATAAATATGCAGAATGAATGTAAACAGTTGAGTATTCCCAAGAAGATTATTCAGTTCCTGCGAGAAACATGACAACACCCTGTAGATATTTACTCTGCGCCATGATAGTATCTGTTTGGAATGTGTGCGTTTCCCGAATGGCACTTAAATAGTACCGCACGTTTGTGCTTCTCCCCGTTGCTCCCCTGTCGTAATGTCGCCGCGGCTCCTCCGCCAAAAGCAAAGCATCGTTCCGCCCGCCCGCAGCAACGTATAATATTTAAACTGTCTCGGCATAACCACAATAAATATCACAAGGGGGAAATAAAACTAGGACCGCCTACGCATAATGGTACTATCACAGAAACTTTTTTCCTCTTAATTATACCTCTACACCAAACGCCCTGCGCCTCCACCACAACCAGCAAGCAAAGAAAACATTGATTTTCTATAAAGTAAATTCGTTGCTGGCTAATTTTATCTATAAGCTTGCTATTAATATACAAGCAGAGCATAAAAGTAGCTAAATAGATAGCTAAGGATTGCTGCAATGTAGGCAAATCTCCAAGAAACACGTCGGAAGTCGGCGCATATAAAAACCAGCTTGTTTGCAATTTCCCGTTGCCGGGCAAATCCCGGCCCTGAGTAAAATACACATACTGACATTTGGCTACATATTTTATTTGCTCCGTATAAAAATTCATATTCACTTGCATATTTGCAAGTCTAATATACAATTTTAAGAGGCGCTGCATACAAATGCCATGGCATGCATAAGAGATTCTTGTAGATTTGCAAGAGAGGATATACATCTCTTCAAGTAATGTTTTTAGTTTCTAGTAACGTATGTATATGTTTTTTTTTAATAATATGTTTATTTCTTGCAAAAAAAAACAAATTTTGACGTTTCACAAAAAAATACAAATTAAATAGTAATTGATAATCATCTAAGTTTACATTTCAAATAAACCTTTTATATTATAATGTAGGTAGAGGTTAAAATAAGAAAAATATTATTATTTGTAATAATTGTTAAATCAACTGTCTTTAAAAAGCGCTATGCCTAACCAAACCAAAATGTTGTTCACTGAACTTTGGTTAATTTCTAGCAAAAAGCTAGATAACTCGTAAACAACAAAAGATAGATATATTTTGATAGCAAATTCATAAAATATATTAAATCCTGCATATAATTTCATTTGGAATTTTTAAAATAAAAAATTGTATCATACTTAAATCGTCTTTTGAAATCTTGAACTGTAATGGTACAAAACTCTACGCAAACTTTACATGATATTTTCTTCTCACGTTATACATATTACAATTATACACATTTTTTCAAATAACACATTTACTTTGTTCCATTGTAATACACAAATAACACAAATATGTTGATAACAGCATCGGATAATATTTGTATGTCTTATACAAAAAAAACCTTCCATTCTGACAAATACTCGGCTTAGCTGCCAACGGATTGTTATAACGGTTGACACCGCATAAATTGAGGATCATCTCCTCTAGTCAATAATCCACACCATTTGAAAAATGTGTGTTGTGCTTAATAGCCGTTCGATATGCGCAAACAACGATTACAGCCTGGCAAAAACGCGAGCGCATTCCGATCGGATTCGTTCTAAAGTTTGCGTTTTCCACCCCACGGCGCGCACTCCCATCTTTCAGACAATGTTTGCATATAAGGAAAAATCGTATTTTCTCTATTAGACAAAGTGCGCTGACGTTTGTTTTTCACGTTCGCAACAAAGATGTGTGTTAACACTATTTGCTCCGCCGCGCTCTGCATATATGGAGAGGACGCAAAATCACGGCTTGGGCAAAACGAGCAAAATGGGTTTGTTATGATTGGCAATTTCCATAAAAAATAACGGTGTGGCTTGGTAAGAGGAAAGAGCTACTAAAGGCTTTATTCTGGAACATTTACACGCCGAGAGAGATAAGCAAACGTAATTTAAACAAAGAAAATCTGACTAGTGTTACATTGAAGGGAAAATATTGGGTTTTTTGACATTTTCAGGCTTGTAACCTAAATAATCATAGGTAATTTAAATTTTTATTAAGTACCAATATTGATTTTATTTGTATATAGAAATTCATTAGAATATTTATCGAATTTCAGTTAAAATCTTTCAAAACAGAAAGTAATTTTGTAAAATACTAAGATTTTGTCACAACAAAGAAAAATACGAATTACATAATAATTGACCATTTTATAAATTCATATTTTGTACAAACAAAATATAATAATATAGTTGTATATTAAAATTTAAAAACCACAAACCACACCACACTAGTTGTAATGCGATTTAGGTTAGGTTCTTAGAAAAAGCTAAATAACTCCAAAACTACAATTAATATTATAATTTTGAAAGTGGATTTATAAAGTAGATATAATTCTGGATATATTTTTATAATGAGTTATAAAGAAATTATCTTTGGTTGTGGTAAAATCTTTGATTGCAATGTTACTTTGTTTGAGGTTAAATCCTCGTTACTTCTACCAAATTATTTTATTTATTTATAAATAAAATAGCTTGAATTACTATTTCATGTTCAAATTGAATTTACTAACAGGGTATTAGGTTTACAATAAAAAAACCTTTCCAATTTATTTAATCATCTTTGAAGGTTATCAAATCAGAGCACTTTCAAGGTCAAATTCTATAATTTGCAAAATATTTTGTTGTTATTACGATACTTTTCTATTAGAAAATTTAAAAATCTTTGAATCCAATTGATGTTATTTGGATGTGGGTTATTTTGGTAAACATCACCTAGAGGATTTGCACTTAACACAAACATATGCCATCTCACCAATAATGTCTTATATGTCAAGCGGGTGATACGCATTGTGGCCCAAGGGCGACCCGGTTAAAATTTAATCCATCACGCTGGGCAATCGCGATGGACCAGAGGACTAACCATCCGCATGCACCACTGCAACCACAGCGGCGGACAGTATCTAATAATCGGTGAATTGATTATAACGACGTGAATACGGACGCAGTAATGGCGTGTGTGCAAATCTATCTGCTCCACATTGGACGCCCTTGCACAACACGCGTCTGATTGAATGCACCAGTGTCTCAACATAAATTAGCCGGAAGCTTATGTGGTCTGACCAAGTTGGGAACATTATTGCTAGGAGGCTAGAAATTTTGCAATAGTAATTAGAATAATAATTCGGGCAAACATTGATGCCTTGAGGAATTTGTGGGCAAGGAATAAAATGCGGTGTGTTAGCTTGCTGCCCAAAGGCTGAGAATATTTGCGCCAAGTTTGCGGTTGACAATGCACACCTGTACATCTTGCATCCGGTCAAGATCCCTCTCGGGTATTGTAGCACAATCTAGCAATACGGGGCCACTTCTATTGCTTGTTCTTGTATTATTCGAGGAAGCAAATTATACAAGTTTGATTAATTCCCTAAGTTGAGGTAGCCCGACAAACACACTGCGCGATAAACTTGCAGAATGGAAAGGCGACTTGCAGGTTGAACTTCTCCGGAACATTGGAGACAGTGGTAGTCTTGTGTTTTGCTCTTCCTGCCTTGGAACTAGCTGGGGTATTACAGATTTTATATCCTGCTTCTTATGGATTTAATAAAATATAAAACGTCACGCCAAAAGACCCTGCAACGACGGCGGACCATAAACTAACCCACGTGAACGTTATAGGTGACACTGGGGACGTCGTCTGCAGTTCCTTTCCTTCTTATTACTTGCCTTGGACCCCCTGAAATGCCGCCTTTGGATACACACAAGGAACTGTTTTCCATTTTGAGTATTCCACTCTTATTAAACCACGCGCCCAATGACGTTGGTTTGGGCTTATTTCCGAAAACGGAGACAAAGCGTGATCTGATAAAGCGATGCATTTTTAATCAAGCGAAATTAAGATGGTTGAAAGTCTTAGCAGTGTGATGGGGTAGCAGTGGAGACGCCCTTATCAAGCTTACGAATGTTTTGGTTTATTCCAGCTTGCTGCGTGCAGGGCTTTTCTTGCGGAATGCAAGTTTTTGCAACTTCTCCGGCTTACTCACCCCTTCAGCAAGTAATCCCTTTACGCGTCGGCGCGCCACATGGATTTGAATATTTAAACTGCGATACAATTTCGTGTCGAACCATGGTGCGTTACGCTGTAATTATTAGACGGGCGCAGGCCTAATGGAGCTGCAAAACGCGTCCTAATTGAATCCGAAAGAGAGTTACGATATGAATTATTATTAATTATGCTGAGCAGCAAACTGCGCTCATGCCCTGCCAACTCGTTAATTAACTTTTGCTGCTTGCTTTTTAGGCTGCAGGCGTATTTTCTTTGCACTCCATGTGCGTTTTTGTCGCTTGATTACTTAATAATAAGTAGCCACCCTCACACAAAACAACACAATCCGTAAGTATGCGCGGACGCTAACCAACTTTGTTGGGTTTGCAACAATGTAAAAATTAATTGAGCATTAAGTCAGCTTTCTGCTGCTTTTTCCAACACCTGTGTCGCTAGCAAGCCACTGGGCGAACGCGCGGGGATAATTAGCGTCGACTGAGAGGAAGTAGTTTCTTAGGATGGTGCTGGCTAATGAATAGAAGAAGGAGTATTCAAGAGACGGTTATCTCGTACCTATAACAAAGAGATACACTTAATTTTCCGCAGGACAATGCGCCGTCCTCGACGAAGAGGAACAAATAACCGCACTTGGTGGTTGGAGCACTAGAACGGTGCATGAATATTCACGTTGTATGCGCAATGCGTTGGAAGCATTATGCTCATTTCATGCAAATAGATTTTAGTCGAGAGTCGATAATAGTATGCCGCATTGTGACTAAATGCATCTTTGTGAAAGAAACATATTTATGTTGGCATTTTTATAGAAACTTACTTAACTTATTTAATTATTTATTGGAAAGAGAAAATAGACAACATAAGGAGATCACACATAACTTAACCTCAATTATAGACAGAAAAACATTTTTAATTTAAAAAATCATTACCATTTATGCTTCGGAAATTTTGGAAGATTTCAGTTGATTTCTACTATAAACTCTCTTTGTGTTCAAATAGACTTAAGTCAAGTTGTTTTTTGATTTGGTTTGACAAAATTACAAAAATTAGTAATAGTTTAAAGCTCCAAGCTTTTATTTAGAAGATTATATAACCAAGTTACACTTACACTTACAATTACACGTAGAAATTGACAATGGCTAAGAAAATTTTATTTTAAAATTCAATTTGCTTGAGTTTTTAGTGCCACCTACGTCAATCTCTTACTTAATTT
>JAODGC010000004.1:5487854-5502709 GCA_027574925.1 Ecitoglossa quadriceps
AGCAGAGAAACAATGAATTAATTAATCCAAGGCAACCATTTTGTCATCAAACGATGACATGCTCCCAATCAACCAATACCAGTGTTTACACGTCGATTAGAAGTAATTGAATCACAACTACATGAAGAGTAAATAACAATTTAATAATAGTATTGTAATAAAACCCAATCTCCTCCTCTTGCTAAAAGCGCATTATAAATACATCTTCGTTTTTAATGATGAGCTAATGGAATAATATTCTTCATTCGTAAACCTCACATCGACCTGGGCATTAAACTATAATTAATTTCAGCAGACGGTGAGTGTCGCAATGTGCAGGTAAATACAGCGTAACAGGTCCACGGCAGTAAAAACACCTTCTGGCTTAATTAAATGCATTTTTTGTCGGCGGGAATAAACTTCATCCGGGCGCGCTTCCCTTTGCGGCGCACAACATTCCAACAAGCTGTCGTCACTTTTTGCGCCATAGCACAAAAGAGCCTTTTATTGTTTTATCGAGCGCGCGCTGTTTATTTTTGCAGCGTGGCTATTATTTCAGCAGCAGCTGAAGTATGCTAGGCTATGAAACTTGAAAGACGACATATTATCAGACTAGATAATTGCGTTGTATTTGCATACCAGAAAAGAGGAATGGATTAGCATATGGTAATACCAAATTTACTTGGGTACCTGGAATACACCAAGATGTCTTAGGATTGTAGAATATCAAAGAAAAGGTTTCACTTTCGTCCCTTCAAATGACAATCAATAGACGTATGGGATGGTCATTCAAATGTGTAATCTATTTACCCTCAACCTCTCTACCTCTGTACCTTCGTACAATCTGCGCTCTAGCTGTAGGATGCTCCAAGGTACCTGAGACTGTTCTAGAGCACTCGATACAAATAGCAATTGAGCACATCCCCCTATTCAAACGAAAGCGCCCAACGCGCTAGCCCTAATCTTGTAGCCGTGTAGCACACTATAGGCGAAAGGGGCAGATTAGCGCCTAGGATCACAACAAGAGCTTCAACTCTCACAAACAAGATGACCACCCATTTGCCCTGAAATGAGATCCATAACCTCATGCTGCGTTTGCAATGGACGGCCGTAACCAAGGCCATTGTTTGCGCTGCGGCGCAAAGCTGTCTCCGTGGTTTCTTCCCGCTTTTCTCCCGGCCGCGTAATTGACCCTGCTCCTCCAAACAGTCGGGGGAGCATAACTGGAGGCTATTAAAGCCAGCAATTCAGCGGCGGCCACTCTAATAGACAGTGCATTTAATTAAGCGTTGCCGCACTGGAGCCATTTTATTGTGTCACTATGGATATGCATATTCTACACGAGGATCTTAGCAACTTGGTGAATGGGAATGAGGGTGTCACTTGATAAGTAGTTAACGGAATGGACTAATATATCAGTTAAACATGGTTTACCACAAACTAGGTATTGTTCTAAAGAGATAAACTATTTTTAGGATTTTAAATTGTAGCCTGCGAGATTATCAACATGTTGATCATTATTTACCTTTTGAGGATACTTTCTTGTATATCAACAAATTTGTTTTCATGGCTCCAATAGCATACCTACTGAATTTCAAAGTTCTGAGTCCATAGATGGAGCTAATTGAAGACCAATGTTAATTCTGATCGTAATTTTTAAAAGTTACTAATTTTTAACCTCAAAAAAAGTTATCTATTGACATTACCAATTTTTTGATCAATTATTTCCTTTCGTGTAATTGCAAAGCTTTCTTAGCTACTTACTCTATCCAGAACTTAGACATATTGCTAGTAGTAATTCCAAACCAATAGATGGATGCAGTAGAACTACAATTCAAATACAAATGTTAATTCCTAGAATTTAATGTTATTTTTCTTATTTAAATACTTGAATACTTTATAAAAAAAAATTTAATTTTTAATTAATTGAGTTATTTTTTTTTTTTAAGTAGAGCAATATTTTGTGCTTATATTATCACAGCAACGCATATCAACTCAATTCAAAAATGAAACTATTATTGCGCATAATGATTCCGTGTCCATAGATGGAGCCACTAAAGAAATATGTCAAACGTAAGTTATGGTAGGCAACTTACGTTTGACATATTTCACTTACACCATTGTACTTAACAATTTATTTTAGGTGGTTACATTATAGTATTTTCCAAATCAACATTAACCAATTAATGTCCAGTCAAAAACATTGATTAGTTGTATAAAGACCAATTAGAACTGATGTTTTTCCCATCGCATGCGGCTTGTTTTGCGTTTGATGGACGGAAAGTTTGACGGGCAGCTTACACATCTCATTAATTACCATCATCCCTTGGTTGTTTATTCATTCGTCCGCTGGACCATTGGGCTGGTAAAACCGCAAAACATTAAAGGGAATACTAAACAGGCTTGAAGTGCTCCATCCTTTCCGCATTATATGACTTTTTGTGCTCTGCACCCAGCACAGCAATTGTTTTGTCGACTTGCATGTTTTATTAATTACGCACGTCCGTCTTGCTTTATTATCGTTTCGGACTCGCTACAAATTACGCCACGTGCAAAAACGAGTCATCTGCATACTATGTTTGCATTCACATTTCACATCCCACGCTAAACATCTTCACATTGCATCATATTGCATAATAAATCGTCGCTTGTTGCGCAATTCATTCATACCGTGCAATTACATTCTATGTAGTGGGGTATTTCGAAATACGGAGGTGTTGGCATTTCAATTGTAGTTAGCCCCATACAAATTTGATTGGAATCAAGTTGTTCCCATGGTCCATCTTTGCAACATAGCGAAAAGTTGGACAAAATGGTTTTCGTATATTTTACTTTAACAATCCTAGAGAAATCTACTGCAAACGACACGCAGGTGATATTCGCTTCTCCAATTTCACCCTCCTGTTGTTGCATTATGCAAAGCTACAGACAGGAACTTGTGGTTTGTTTGCACAACAGCATAAAGTTTCGTCTGGATGCGCTTGTAAAGTATCCTTCTGAAAATGGCAGTATAAATAAGACGCGTCCCGACGGCGGCACGGCGCGCATAAACCAACTTGGCTTTGAATTAGTTCAGTAAATATTGTTGTTGCAAAAATATGTACCAATTACACGATGCTGCGCGCGTGGGCGATAACGATTCCCATCCGGCGCGCGAAAAAAAGTCATTACTCCGAGAAGATTGGAATGAAGTAGAAGAAACGCGTCGCAGCATACTCGCAAACATTGTTAAACTTGTTTCCCACCTCGACGCAGGCAGCCTCAAAATATAAACTTCTCTATGAGTGCCCACAACTTTCTTCCACCATCCGAGCTTATACTTTCCAGACAACTATCCAAGGTGCACAAATGTAGCACTTCTAAGATCCGGAACGGAACAGGAGCGTGGAGATTGGTAGGGATATCGAAACTGTGGGCAGAGGAAACACTCACTTAAGTCGGATTCAACAACTCTACTCCCATTAGTCTCAAGGAGCTTTTTCCTTCCCCAAATTGCTGAGATGTTAAGATGCAAAGCAGATGCAAATTAAGTGCCACTAGTAGCGGGCATAAAATCAAATTCATTTAATTTCACTTGTTGCAATGTGTGTGGTCTGCACCTGACTTTTCCCGCTGACATCTTGTGCAATGCAGAAATAGCGATGTGACGAGTCCCGCCATGCAGTGCGCATTTTCGATTCACGATCGGCACGATATCTGGCAAGGGTGGGAGAGCTGCTTGCCGCCGCTTGCGGTGCATGCCCATTTCAAGTTCCTTTGTGCGATCGGTTATAGTCGCCGCCTGCGCCCCCTCCTTGCTGCAGCAGCCCGCTAACAACATTTAACAACATTTTTATGGCATTTGTGAAAGAACGCCATTCGCTTCCGCCATGCGCGAGCTTTTTACGAGTGCGAACTTCGTCGAGCAAACTTTAACCGTGATTGCGCCGCGCTGCAACGACGAGGAATGTCATATTATTGATTTAAAACGAAATTATAGTTTTTCACCGTGTGCTCAACTAAACTGGCTTTGTTCTCCTCAAGCCCTGCAAAAAGCTTCAGCACCGAGGAGGTCGATAAGGAGGCATTATTAATTCATTGCGCAGAAGAGCATAAAAGTGTAATATTCACGTGCGACACGTCAACCCCACGTAATTTCGCATTAATTAAGCCTGGCGACGTTTTCGCAAATCTCCTCCTACTATCTCCTGCTTGTAGTAGGTCGGCTTAAAATGCACTGCGGTATAATTTTTCTTGGCAAGAAGTGGAGGGGGGGAGAGGAAAGAGGGTGGTTTTGGGACCACTGCAGTCGTAAAGCAAATATAAAACAGACGCCTAACCCTTTCCACTCTGCTGTAGTTGAGACACGCTATGGTGAATGACGCGCTACTAATCGATTAGCCATTCTCTTTGCTTCCCAAGCTTGCAGGTCCTTTCGGAGTACAAGCAGCCACAATAAGTCCCCTCATCCTCCTAAATGCACATGAACTGTTGTCATTTTGACCTCATGTCTAACAATAACCCTCGATGATCTGCAAAGTTTCGCTCCTCTTGGAAAATTCACCTTGCATGTCACAAGAAGTCCATTTGCATGAAATCAGGTAGTTTCCTAGGTTCCTTAGTTGGAATGAGCTTGGGACTGCTCATGGGTAAGTTGCGACAGTAAATTTGGCCGCTGCACAATGCACACGTTTATCGTAGATTATTCACGCGATCACGTATTGCCAAGTACACGCTGCGTTGCCCTTCGGGGACGAGAGAGGATGCACAGGGATCTTCCGCGTGTGCCGGGAAGGATCGCGCGCCCACACATTATGTAACTATCTGCCTCTCCTAAATTATGCCCAGATCGATAAAGTAGTCCACCAGGGCTGGCCACAATCAACAAAGTAATGATCCCCCCAGCACCTCGTACATAACCCCCACCATCAGAGGTTTCTTTTAGACGCAGCCTTTGAAAAGCCGAAAATGTGCTGTTTTTCTCCCAACTGGCTGACGCTTCCTTTTGCCTCGGCGTCCTTTTCATACTCCGTTAAGTCCGTGATTATAGAGCAAGGAAACGCGTAAAACAAAAAAGTAACAAAGGGCGGAAGAATTAATGCTCAAGCCTGTTGTCACATGCCATTTCCTCCATGCGCTCGTTTGCAGCTTTGTACCCAGTTTTGATTCGCGTGAGCTTAGCCCACTAAAGGAAGGCAAATTTCAGCACGTGTTATCAGGCAAGCGGCAGGAATGCACGCCGCCTGCATGCCCGACTAATACGAACGTGAATGTTTCATTGAACTCAATAATACTAATTCCAACGCGCCTGTGTGTGCCCCTTGCTGCAGCCGCCACCGTCGCCGCCGGCTGGCGCGCATTTAATATGACGATCAGAGCGGGCCGCGATTGGGCCTGGATTGTGACACGACGTGCGTCGTGCGGAAAACAATTTCGTGCGGATGGAAATTTGAGGACGCGTGTCCTTGCGTTTGTCGCAACGCGACCGACTTTGTCCTGGGCACATAGTTGTAGTTCCACTGCGAGCGCCCGGAATGCAATGCACGAGGCAATACGAAGCGTGTGCAGATTTATCGGATTCGTAATATTTGACGACATTGTACGCAAAAGAAGTTGATGCATTGCTGGCAACCAATAAAATTTCACGCCACCGTCAAGGCATGCGACAAACCATGAAGAAGTTAACGAAACGAATCATGGAGACAACGACAAATCCAATAAATGCGCTGAATATTTGATGTTGACAGATTCCTTTTGTTTTATCTTGCAGGAGGCTGAGAGTGCTATTGCAGCGATGAATGGACAATGGTTAGGAAGTCGCAGTATTCGAACAAATTGGGCAACGAGGAAACCACCAGCTCCAAAAAACGAAGGTAACTACAAACTTTCTTTGTAAATCTATCAAAAAGTAGAAGTAGCACATAACTAACAATTGAACTTTTTCAAACAGAAACTCTTCCTTATTTAGATGCATTTTAATTGAGCTCAATGGCATAAATAGTATAGATGTTATTAAGAATTGAAAAAAATATGTTTTTGCACAAAAAATTCCATGATATCTTCAAATTATCATGCTACTTTGTAAATTAATAACTCCACAATTAAAGCATCTACAAAGTATCTGATTTGGTTGAATAAAAATATAACTCTTTCTTCTTCATTATAAATTTAAATTATTTTTTCAGTATAATTGTTGTAGAAAATATTTAGGTTTAAAAGTAAAAATCCAAAAATTATTACATTTTTCAGCTACTAAGTAGCTTAAACAATAATAACCTAAAATATAAAAATACCACATTAATATATAGTATTTAGATAAAAAGAACAACTTCTTCTTAGTTATATGCAATTTAAATGGTTTTTATACTATAAATAATAAAAAAGATATGAATTTTTAAATAAATCATTTTTACTTTCACATTTCTGGATAATTCCTGCTTTTCCTTTCGTTGTTCTTGTTTTGGTTGCTGCAATTTCTCTTATTATGATGTAGTATCCTAAAACAATATGCATATTCGAATCTAACCATAATCACACTGAACATAACCTAATATTCGTCCCTGCGAATTCTGAATCCCACCGCGTCCCAGTCGCAGTATAAACATTGACGCAATAGAAACGGCGGTAGCTTCGGAAACAAAAGTTGAAAAAATTCTGCATACGTGCACGCACAACTGTGTATTATTGAACGGCACATAGCTAGGCCAGGTCCTGGATGAGGTCCTATAAGAATGGGCGCCGTGTCAAATCTGAACTTACGTATTCTTTTGGGCCGCATATGTAATGCGTGTCCCTCGCAGGCATACGTCGCCATGAAGAGAAATAGAAGCGAGCCCTGACAGGCTCGGAATTGCTACTTGATTGGGTCAACCGGGCGACGCAGGGAAATTTGCGCTGGGGCCGCCAAAAGGAAAACGTCGTCCTTGGGGAACCAGCACGCCCCCGGAAATTTCTCGCACATTCTAGCTTGCACGTCGCTGGTGACTTTATGAGACATGTAATCTTTGGTGAGACATGTTACTTACTGTCAAATGCAGTACAAGCAGACCGACTGAATTGAGAACCACGTGGAGGTGAACTGTGTGCAAGCATTTTTTCTTCCATTTGCGGAGCGAATATTTCTGCAAGAGAGAAATATTTTGAATGCGTGCGTTATCGTGTTAAATCCAGCTCAGTATTGCAAAGCTTTTGTTTATTTTCAATTTTTCCTTCTCAAAGCTTGTGGATGCAACGCACGCCAACCATGCCGGATTTAACAAATCTGATTTCCTTCTTTGCCCCCACACATACACTATATGTTTCACTTCCGCCACGGTGACATCAATAGTATGTTTCAATTAAAACCTAAATCATGAAACATTAATTGAATTGTGGTTATTTTAAACTCCAATTGCATGTGTCCTATTAAATATATACAAGCGACACTGTGGTTAAGGTGCTTCCAAAATCCACCCTGGCTTCAAATAGCAAATAATATCGAGTTGGTAATTGGAGGAAAGGAAATTTTATTTCATGGCTACTGCTGCGTAAATATAATGCGCGCGTCGACCGAAAATTTCGAATCATGTTGGGATCGTGACAGTGCAATTTGGCGCACATGTAATTTCTTCGCTAGTTTTCCCTGATTGCACGACACAGTGGCGCGCACGGAAGTCGAGCGTGCAGGAAAAAGCCAGCACTAATTCCAGCGGATAGCGGATGGATGATAAAGATGTCGGACGGGGTAGGGCTAAGCCGCCGCATTATCTGTCCGTACCGCGGTTGGGTGGTTTTGCAGCGGACACGTGCGTCTCAGGCGGTGGCACATCATCACAAACGAATTTCGATTAAGCGCATTGTTGCTGTAATTTGGTCATATTGACGTGATTGATTAAAGGTTATTATTTAATTTTATATAAAAAATAAATGTTCAATGCACGAAAATCTCTCACCCCGGGTGCGAATCAAATTGATGATTTTTATCAGAATCAGCAAATTGCTGTGAACATCCGCAATGCGCATAGTCGTCAAGCAATGTTTAGATGATCACAACTCAAGATTAGGGTTTCCAAGCAACCTGTGTTTTTATTGTATAATAGTACAATCATATTTGATTTATATACAATTTAAATATTTTAGATAAAGTAAATAAATAAATAAGTTATCAATATTTAAAAAGTTGAATTATGCGTTCCAGAAAACTACTATGATCCTCCCAAACTACTCAATTTAAACCGTGATAAGTCAAAATGTATAAATCCCACTTCAGTATTTTTTTTTTCGTTTAAAAATACAGCTTTTTCTTATTAATACGTAATTTAAATTGTTTAAGTAAAATAAACCATTTAAAAGTTATTAGTATTTGAAAAAGTTGAATTTCTCAAGTCAATAAATCACTTTAAACTGAAATAACTCAAAAACTATGTTTTCCAGTTAAAAATAAATTTATGTAATATAAAGTACATTTCTTACTGATTTTAACGCATTTTACTTTGTTAACGTGAGATAAATATTATAAAAGTTATTAGCTATTGAAAAAATTAATATTTTTGCAGAAATATCAATATATTACTTATTTTAAATGATAATAATTCTAAAACTAAAAATTATAACTAAACGTTATTTTTTGGTTTAAAAAAGAACTTTTTTTTGTTTATATTCAATTTATATTGTTTTAGTTGCTCAATATTTGTAAAAGTTATCAATATTGAAAAAAATTTTGCAGAAAAAAATCCTCACGTGCCACTCACAAACCACTACTTTAAACAATTATAACATAAATAGTACATACTCAAACTATAGTTTTTTTTTATTAGTAGACTAACAAACTACTTTTTGTTTGCAACCAATTGAAATTGTTTTGCTACCCTAGTTAGTGTACCCGACATTAGCATTTTAAAACGTTTTTATGCTTTGGTACATGTAGCATTGTTAAATTATATAAACTGAAAGTATTATAACCTCAACATCAACATTGTATCATTATGACCTTAGAATGTCACTTCGGGTGCAAATCAAAGCCATGTTTATTCCCATCATAATCACCTAATGTCGTCGATCTGAGAACATCCGCATTGCGCTTCCATTGAGCAAACAGGGTCATGAAAGCAAAGTAGTGACGACACTCGTAAAATCCTTGTCGTTATGGCTAGTTCTTCATTGTCACAACGACGACTCTTTCTGTAATGCTCTTTTTCCTCTGGTTATAATAGCATATCCTGAGGACTGCACCGCGTGCGTGATTTCCACCGTCGCGACAAATCCGAACACGCAACGCAATTGTTCATTCCAGACCTCGACCAACAAGCAAAAGGCAAAAATTATTTTTTAAACACGTGTTAAAACAACTCTGCTAGCAGCCCTGCTAGTACGTGACATACAACAGAGTCGAGTAGAAGCGCGTTGTAGGAGTTTAGCAACTTTCGTAATTTCTATGGCCTGAAAGCGAGCAGGCGCCTTTTTAACGTCCGCTCGCGGCACAAAGATAACGTTTTATTGGCGCATGCATGCCACCATCGCTGCCGCCGCCGTTATCGCCCGCACACGTAAAATTGTGAAACGTTCATGTCCCCGGCTGTAATTGATGCGATGGGGTATTACGCGCGATGGGCGCGATACAATTCCGCCCACGAATCATTGAACTTCAACGGCAACGCGCGCGCGCGCGCGCGCCCATTACGCCGCCACCACTTGTACCTCGGAGAAGTACTAAACACCGCAATGGCCTCCGCATTCCGCATGCAATCCACTTTGGGCCGTTCGTAACTTCCGCGTTTGGGATGCACAATAACTTGATCGTGGGCGAGCGCACTAACAAAGCGAACAATGCGTTGGCCCGTCATCACCGTCGCTTCGAAATTGCCGACAGTTGCCGGTCGACGATCGTGCCCAGAATAGGTTCATCAGTAAGTTGCCTGTCATCTCATTAGTCGCGCAAAATCAATCATGAGCGAAAACACTATCCCTCTGCGCCGTTTGCCTTTATTAAAAGTGTCCCTCATCGCACGCTTACAAACCCAACGCATAAATTTCCCGACTCTAGGAGCATTGCTGACACCATTTTCCACATTCCTCGAAAGGTTGCTGATGGTTGCATTCTTTGTTTGCAGTCAACTCCAAACCATTGACCTTTGACGAAGTTTACAATCAGAGCAGTCAGACTAACTGCACCGTGTACTGCGGAGGCATTACCAATGGTCTCACTGAGGAACTGATGCAGAAGACCTTTGCACCATTTGGTACAATCCAAGAAATACGCGTGTTCAAAGAGAAGGGATATGCATTTGTACGGTAAGGGACCATTTGGATAAGAACCAAGGAAAATCAAATCTAATTTTAATGCTTTGTTTCAGTTTCTCAACAAAAGAATCAGCTACTCACGCTATCGTAGCAGTACACAACACCGACATCAACGGGCAGATCGTAAAGTGTTCGTGGGGTAAAGAATCAGGCGATCCTAACAACGCCCCAGTTCCTGGCCAGGTAAAAAACACTTGTTTTGGTTTTTGAATTCAGTTCCTTTATTGATATTTTCCTCCTTTCTCGATTGGTATTATTAGGCATTAGCGGGAACCCAATACCCATATGGGGCCTATAGCCAGCAACTGGGATACTGGTATCCACAGAGTTTTCCCACCACAGCCGCCGCAGCTCAGATGCAGGGGCAGTTCTTGCAAGGCATGCAAGGCTACACCTACGGCCAATTCGCCGGCTATCAACAGTCGTACATGGGGTAAGTGTCTACACGTGGCGCGTCAATAAACCTCACACGTCCTCCTCAACACGTCAACGGATTCCTAACCACACCGGATGCTTTTCCGCCTTAGCAGAATGGGCATGCAAGTGCCGACCACCTGGCAGGGCATCCCTGGCCAGCCGCAGATCCCCACAACGCCGCAGCAGATGGCGACGCCGGGCGCCGCTGCGCTCCAGCAGCCCGGGCTGGTGTTTCCGATTCAACAATACCAAGTGAGTACTAACGACTACCATGGAGCGTTAAACGACACATAGTTCTCCTCCCATATATATCCTCTTCTCTCGATTTGACTCGTATGAACGATCACCCACAATGCATGCACCACTTGCAAATGCATGCCGCTTGCGTGTGAGTGAATGGATGAGACGTCTAGATAAATCCCGGCAGTGTTGGTTCTCTCCATATGCATGCGATAGTTTATTGAACACACACACACACACTTCTCTTCACTTGCGTCTTGCAAGAAATGCAGGTGGATACCATGGTGACGTTGTATCACCAGTATGGTATACGCCGTGCATTGTTGTGTTTTGTTGGACCCGTTTCTGCCCACATGATCCTCCTCGCCTGTTGGCGCTCTCATTTATTCATGTATTCATTCAAAGCGCTCCTTCCATCTATGCTCATACAATATTTAGCGCCGAGTTCGATTTCGGCTTCCGGGCCTGGAATTCGCTGCTCGGCGCGCGATTTCCCACTCTCCAACACATACACACACGTGACTGCATCATCCCGGCCCGCGCACGAAGCATGCGAATTAGTCTCGAACAGCTTGTGTCCGGATGGCGGCATTCGCATCCTCTTTCTGTAGCCATTAGCGCGGAGATCCTCCTCTCTAAACTAGGCTTTTTCTTCTTTCAGGCTCAATAATGAAACACACATATTAGTCAAGCAACCAACATAGTGATATTTTAATACCAGAGAATACACTCCGCGCACTAGATTTCTAATCTCGCGGATGTCTGTGCCAAAAACTAAGCGAACCACCGGTCACACTGCATCCACGCAAATTCCGTAAACAGCACCGATAATAATACTGTCAAGCTTGGTCACTGGTTCTCTCCTCTGTAATTGGAAGTGTGAATGCTAAGCGAGCGGTTGTGGAACCTGCACTGCACCTGGGTCCTTCCTCCCAGGGAGACCTGGGCTAGTTCACGCTTACCATATGTATACAATGCAAAATTAAATAACCCCGATCACTAGTTTTCACACCACTACCACCACCACCACTACCATCACACTCTGGTTTGTGCATGAGGCGCTCCTGCCCACCCCACATCCACCTGATGTCAGGTCTGTTTGGCAGCTCGCGGACGAAGAATGGCTGGCACCCAGCCTTACCCTAGTACCTTAAAGAACCGTCTCGTCATTGCCTGCGACCTTCACAATGCCATCAGCACCCACGACAACTACGGTCCTGCTGGGGACCTTGCGGAACGCCATCATGCAATCATCAGTCACCGCCTGTAAGTTAGTATGATTATCATGGAACCGGAATTCGCGCAAATCCAAGCAGGGGACAAAAATGTTTCAATTGTGTTACTCGTACTATTGCGGTATAGTGTTAATATTACTACATGTTAAACATGTTTTAGGACTATAAGAGTTTATATTTATAAAGATTGGCCTCCACAGCCTACTGTTTCAGTTTCCTGTTTAACCTTGTACAAACTTGCGTAGCATAGGAACTAATTACAAGAAATGATGATAAGTTATAAATAAATGAATATAAATATATAAATACAAGAATATATAAATATATTGAAGGTGAAGCTGAGGCAGCTAAGGAAGCAGGAAGTCGCTTCCTGGAAAAAAAATTTAGTTTAGCAAGTGCAGGATAAATTATATTCATATGTGAGACATACAACGATCCAGCACCTGGAGGTGATGTCCACCAGCCAAGAGTGCAGCAAAATGGAGCATTGATAATTAACTGGCCCGCCGGGCACTCTGCTAGCCCGGTGGCGCCGCCATATAAATAATGTAATATTAATGTACATATACAGAGAGATATCGCGATTAATGCAGTCTTGTGATGTCAGAAATAGGTTAGAGTGTGCGCTGGCACTCGTCGGCGTCGAAGGGCACCAACATGTCCCTCCCCCCTTTACACCTCCCCACCCACACACACACACCCTGGTGGAGAATAGCAACACCACGCAACCACAACAACAACAACAACAACAAAAGTGTCACAATGCGATCTCGCGAGATATACATAGCTTCAACGTGATATCGCAAAATCCGAACATTTTATATAATACTATATATAACAATGTGAATGGTGGAAAATTTTGATACAAGATTTAACAAGTATACCGCTGACTATATATGAATATATATGGGATAGGTATATTTAGGTTAGATAGACGATACGACGAGTATTAATTAGCATTTATATATAAATATATGAATATGGAGTATAAATAGCTATATATGTTCGTTGAAAGACAGTATAAATATATGAAGATATTTAAACATTGCACGCAAAACTGTAGAAGCACCCTTATATGTAAACGGCTGTTTTTAGTGTTGTAAGTGTAAAGGAACCACGTGCCCTGCCCAAACAAGAATGTGTTGTACAAAATATCAACCCAAGCGGTGTGTTTCGTTTCGCATTCGATAGATGGAGGAGATGCTTGCTGGTTGGAGCTGTGTTAATCAGATGGTCAATTAATTCGACACAGCAGCGGCGCGCGCGTGTCGGTTGTCCCCTCGGATTCCACTGGATCGACCAAAAACAATGTCCCTCCTAGTCCATACATTACACCTCCTTATCCCTTGGTCCTCAGCGTTCCACTCGACATAGCGACGGATGGCGACTTCTTACCTACCCCACTCAATGCACACCATTTGCATATTTATCGCGCCAAAAACGAAATATCGTACTCTGTGATAAGCACGACCCGCAATCATTATTATGACGTATTGTAGTAGTCCCAGACACCCAAAGGTCATCAAAGTCACTTGCTGCACCTTCCTGCAACCATTGCTACCCTTTGTTGGAATCGGGAGGAGTCTGGAAGCAATAAGCTGCTTTTCCTTCTGCGTCAGCGCCACCTGCAGGCCTCCCCGTACGCATGCCAGGAGCACATATCATCGCTGCATTTCGATTCAATTCGTGGGGACACCCGGCACGGACATCGAGACGATAACATGCATTTAAATTACCCGAATTAGATGTGCGTCTCGTGCGCGCCGCGCATTCCAAAAACGGTCAATATTTTCATTATTCGCAGCGTCCGAGCGTGATTGCGCGGGCAGCATTGCACACACGTTACAATTATATACCTAAAACATATATAAGCACATATATATGTGCTAGGGAGCGTGTTATCGCGCACCGCAGAACAATGATCATCCAATTGTGTCCTCGTGCCCGCCAACCAATTGAGTTCGCTACACGTGCGATATGCAATTAAGCGCAATTAGTTTGCGATGATTTATAAATAGGTTACCTGCGTTCAAGGGTTGCTTTCGTGTCGAGAACAAGCGCATCATTGCAATTGCAAAACAAGGGCCAAAAACCAAAGTACCAGTAGTTGTGTGGCTGGAGCTAGCGAAGGGACACATGATTTAGATCAGTTGAGTAGTGGAATTTTTTTACGATAATTTTCTACGATACAAAATCAAAATGCGTTTCGTAGTTAACCTCTCTAGTTGACTTAGTTCAGCGTGCAAAAGGTGATTCAATGTAAAGGACAAAATATATTATATATAAAAGTGAAGATTCTTGACGATTCTTGAGGATTCTGCAAATGCAACCCGATGCAGAACAATGTAAAGGTAGATAGACAAACATATTATATTGCACATCGACGTTGCTGGGTGGCACTGTGTAAAGAATTTTATATCACAGCCTGCAAACCGATGTAATGTGTGCATTCGGATGCTGAGCAAACCGAAATCCACAAACGACAGACGATACCCAATTGTACCCAAACTGGTTGTACTAACCGGAGAATACAAAAACGCGCGGAAATTGTAAGCAAAACTAGAACATTATAAGTAGAGAAATGGAATTGAAATAAAGACAGTTATAAAGATTGTATTTGCTTTTTTGTCACTTTCCTAACCTGTGCAACTTTTATTTTCAGCTTTTTAATCTCCAACGAGTAGAACCTAACCTAGTTTTAAAGTGCTAACGGTTATAGTTGGTTAA
>JAODGC010000004.1:5509261-5531201 GCA_027574925.1 Ecitoglossa quadriceps
TTTCAGCGCGACCCTCATTTGTAACGTCGGCCCACTCGGAGGTTCGTTGACGTTAGCGGCGACGCCGCCGCCGGTTGGCAAACGTGCGGCGGCAATTTGATCGCGGGCCCGCGCATAAGCGGCGTTATCTCACGTTCGCCGTTTTAACCCGCACCGGAAGCCGTTCTAACCACTTTAACCCGCACGACACCTGTACGACAAGGCCGCTGAAATTAGCGCCGCTTTTTATGATTCGGGCGGATATATATTTTAAAATGCGTCGCGCGCACGCTTAATGAAAATTTACACGCGCGGCGAAAAAATGCGCAGCGTGAAACTTTATCGATTGCGAGAGATGGCCTTTTTCACAGGTGTGCCTACATTTGGCGTAATGCACTTAATATTTTCACGATCGCCCCGAATGCAAACAGCCACGTTTTACCGTGCGGGATTCCAGTTTTCATGAATATCGTATAATATGATGCGGTTGGTGGAGGCGCGGGGCAATTGCTGCGCGCTTTATATATTTTCATTCGTTTGCTTTTTGCGCGTTTTGCCCGTGCGGCAATATGCTAAATGCGAATCTTGTTTAACCAGCGGACAGCGCGATTACATTTCACAGAGACGCTGTTTCGTTATCTCGGTTTTATTCACTGTTTTACTTTGGCCAGTTTTTCGTGCGGATTTTCATACATTATGTATTTTTTATGCCCACACTGCATGCGCATTGTGGAAATATCAATTTAGATATGCATCAAGTGATTAAATTATTAATACAGACAAATTCAATTTAACCTCGAAAAATAACCCCAAAAGCCTGAAAACGTTGATTAAAATGTAGAGAATGCAACATATCACACAGAAAATATACAATTCAAAATACACATATTTCAATATTAAAGATAACCCATTAGTTTACTGCCTCAAATTATTTATTATTTTCGAACAGCTTTAAATACAATGTAGCGACAAACATTATTAACTTACATCACAAAATATATTTACCTTTTCTGCATTCACACTTCTTCAGAAATTAGTAACTTTACTATAATCAGACATTACTCATGTAGTATAATAAATAATCAAATTTTTTTTTTTATCATAACCTTACATTTAGTATATTCTGTAAAATATAAACTCATAAGAGTATTTATTACCATAATTAATTCTGTGCTGTTCGCAAATCTAATTGTTGCTTTAATATGTACTTGTTTTCTGAGACCAAAATCAAAAAGCTTTACAATATTTAAGTGTTTTGTTCACCTTGACTACGAAGTATCTAATATTCATTGTACTTTGACACTTTTACTGAATATGTGAAAAAGAAGAAACATACCGAAAATCTTATTATAACATAAAAGATTTACTAAATGTCAAAATAAATTTACCTCAATATAATAGAAGACATTTAATAAAGTGTGTATTATTTTTGTGAAAAAAGTACAATTAGTATTGAGAATCACATTAATCGAATTAAACATGGTTAATTTGATTCCCTCTTGTAATTTCCTTGTGCCTAATATTACATTATCTTGTAATCTGTCAATAGAAATAATAATTTAATAATAAATTTCTGAGAATATATCAAAAATCTTTAACAGAAAATATTAAGGATAATATTTTTAAGTTAGTATTAGTAATAAAATATTTTGTGTAAATGGATATTTTAGTTTTGCTTAAATTGGCAATACAAATTTCATTCACTACAACTAACTCTAATTTCTCCGAATTCTGTATAGGATTCTGTAAAAGATGCATTGTTTTTATCAACTATCCAACTACGACAATTTTTAACTTTATTTTAGTCTCAGAAATATTCCCAAAGCAACCTGGGAAAAACTTAATTAAAGTACTCCAACTGCTTGTTTACAGCCTACCTCCTTTTCAGAACTTGTTGTTCTGTATCAACTGACGCAATGCGTCCACCTTATGTTTAGTCCCATGGCGATGCGTAAAAAGAATCCAGCTCGGCATACACGATGAGAAAACTTTGTTATGCACTGTTATGATTGGCTAACATCATTCATAATGAAAGGGCGGGCGCGCTTACGGGCACCAACTTGTTTGCACGCTGTTAATAATTAATCGAAGCATTATGGACCCTTGTGCTGCCTGCCGCCGCCAGTTGTAAACATCTTCCGCGCGGCCAGTCACGTCGGAGTTTTAAATAAGCTGTGGGCCTTAAATTTTAATCATCGCATTGCCATCCCTACTACGTGTAAGCAGGAGGGTGGCGGCGTTGTGGTCGCAAAAGGCGCACAATTGAAAAATTGCCTTTTATTAAGCGCGCGCTTTTATCAGCGCGATTGTCTCTACCTACTTGGCGTAATGAAGTAATTTTCTTGTGCATTGCGCGTCGTTAAACATGAAAGCAAAGCCGACCGCCCGGCCGAATAAGTCGTGGGGTTTGGCAGGAATGTAAAAATCCTCGCACAATAAATATAATCGTAAATTGAATGCATGCGCTTGAGTTGTTTCGTCTTGACGTAAATAAAGTCAAGCAAGTTATTTTATTATGTTTTATTTGTTGACTTATAAATTCATTAATAGCGAGATGAATTTACATCTGAGAAATTTCCCAACACTTAGCTGCTGGTGTATACTGATGGAGATTTTACAAAGTAACTACCTGCGAATTCAACTTATTAGCTGTACTTGTTATGTCGCCGTCAGCGGTGCTTGCTGAATCTGATTATAGATTGCAAAACTTTTAACTTCTAAGTAAGAGTTCACTAGAGCAAGTTTATTTTACGGATGCTAGACACGATAAATTCACTAAATTGCTAGCTTTCCAACATCATACCACCGACAAGCACAATTGGAAAGCAAAAAGTGTGCTGCTTATTGCGCCACTTGCTACAACTTCTTTCAACTCTTCAAAGGACAATTATCAAGTTTCAATACAAACACGACAACACTTGATTCAAACTCTTTTCTTTACATAACATCATTCTTCTTACAAGAGAATCTATGCAGGAATAATAGCAAAACGCTTTATATATTTATATAACGCTCGATCATAATAAATCTTTGAATTGAACGCCTATTTTATCACCCGCCTTTTCATAGGTAATCAATGTATATAAATATTGACACATTTAAATTGTAGCCGACACAGCCTCATATAATTTATGAATAGTTGTTTAATTATGTAAAAGTCCTGAATAAAGCTGGGCGACCATCAAGCGCTATCTGCAGCATCATAAATCTCACCGTTATCGAAATTGCCGCACACAACGGCGCAGGTGTCACGCATCGACCTTCGTCGCACAGCCTCCCGAACCAAAAGCAAAGAGGTAGCTGAGGGTAGATGCAGGAGAATGCGACGCCGTCGAGGCATAAATAGCGCCTGCAATCAATGACTCCAGTGCTGGGAAGCATCGCGAGCTGTGGACAATGGAGCTGGATAGATTTCGCAGAGCACGCATTGCAATAAAAATAATGAATTCGCGAACAATTACCCTTGAACTTATTCCAAATGGCTCAATTGTGGGCGATGCGCGTGGCTGCTGGAGACAAACTGTTGTTTGCCTCATAAAGCACGCGAATAGTTACACTCGGCTTCATGTTGCAACAAAAAATATAAATTGCTTTTGTGTGATAATTTGTTGAATGCGCGCAGGAAATAAATTTAAGTTAGTACAAATAGAGAGTTATTATTGACAGAAATGCAGTTGAAATATTTATAGGATTGTTACAAAAATATAATAACGTTTTCATGCACTAGAACAAATAAATAATGATTCATTAAATGAAAAATTCAACATACAAACTAAACCATGCAAGTTTTAAACGAACAAATATGTTTTATTATTAAAATATTATAGTTTTGTTTTCACAGCTTTGCCATGTTTTTATTGAGCTAACCACATAGAATAACCAAAATATTCTTAAAAGTTAAATGCATTCTCTTTCGATACATCCACACATCACAAACGCAACTACTAGTTTTCCCAATGAGTCTATTTGTGTCAAACTGGAACCGGCATTCCTCACTCCTCGAGTCATACTTTTCATGTAAGGCTATTCTACCGGCAACTTCGTTTATATATATATACCTTTGGTAATAGTGGGGATATCACAAGATTCAAGTTCCACCTATAGATTCCATAAATATGGCGCTTGCGCCTTACCTTCACCGATCTTTTCTACTTTAAACCAATAAAATAATTAAAGTGCTTTACGGTTTTTGACTATAAGGTATTACATATAAACATAAAACAATATTGTACATATAATTTTATTATTATTACTTATAATATTTAGAAATAAGATTTTCAAATATTAAATTTTGATTGCCACCTTTTAGCCAATCTTCAAACTACAAGCAGTAGGTAAACCAAGAGTACTCGAGAGTCAATCCTCCTTGATCCACCTTGACATCACCGTTAGTAATGTAATGGTGAAGGAGTTACGCAAAATTGTATTTTAACGCCTTAATTTGTTTTCGTTGCTGTTTTACTCACAAACCCACCGCATAAGTGTAATGGATGAGTCGCACTTCAATCACAGGGCTCGCAAACGTATCAAAGACGTTAAAAGGAAAGCAAGACCAGGTAGAACATTATAACCTTCAAGCGAATCCTGTTTTTGTTGTTAACGCTCTTAATTCTTTGTTTAACAATGCGTATCAAATGCTACTAATTACATTTTAGAGTTGAGCACTAAAGAATCCTGGGTACAACAAGCCTATGAGCAGAACTTTGCCAAATTCTGGGACTTCACTGACAACTGTGAGCGCATCAATGAACACACAACTAGCATCCAGGAATTTATCAAGCAGTATGAGGAGCAGTACAAGCCAGTTGTTATACTTGGATGTCAAAATAAATGGTCAGCAAAGGAAAAGTGGACGTTGGAGAAGATAGGTAAAAAGTATAGGAATCAGAAGTTTAAGTGTGGTGAAGACAATGAAGGATATAGTGTTAAAATGAAGATAAAGTATTATATAAAGTATATGCTCAGTACCAAGGATGATAGTCCATTGTATATTTTTGATAGCAACTTTGGAGAGGTAACACAACATGACTTTGAGGTGATTAATTACATTCTTACCATGTTTTGTGATGTTGCTAGCATGATAGGCGTAAGAAACTTTTGGAGGGCTATGAAGTGCCTCTGTATTTTCGAGATGATCTATTTAAGTATTCTGGGGAGAGTAGAAGACCACCATACAGGTGGTTTGTAATGGGACCAGCACGTTCCGGGACTGGCATTCACATTGATCCATTAGGTACCAGTGCTTGGAATGCATTAATCTCAGGGCACAAACGGTAATGCAAGGTTTTTTAAACACCTGCTCTAAGCAATCTAACATAATGTCTCTAGATGGTGTTTATTTCCAACTCACACCCCAAAAGAAATGCTCAAAGTCACTGGGAACCTCGGCGGTAAACAACGAGACGAAGCGATCACCTGGTTCAGTGTAATCTATCCCAGAACCAAACTTCCTTCATGGCCAGCAGATTGCAAACCAATCGAAATACTCCAGAAACCGGGCGAGACTGTCTTCGTACCTGGTGGTTGGTGGCACGTTGTCCTCAACATGGATAACACCATTGCGGTGACTCAAAACTTCTGTAGCCGCGTTAATTTCCCCATTGTATGGCATAAAACAGCACGAGGACGCCCGAAACTGTCCAAAAAGTGGCTACGCGTTCTCCAAGATAAGGAACCAGCTTTAGCTATGACTGCAGAACGCATTAACATCGAAAATCCTTCAGGAATGGCTTCGGACAGCTCGAGTAACTCCTCTTCCAGTTCAAGTTCTGACTCAGATAGTTCCAATTCTGAGGATGAAGATAGCGGGCAGGAATCTCTCACTGCCAAGAAAAAGCGCCGAAAGTCTGATATTGAATCAGTCCGGAATGCAAAGATGTCTCGTCGTGAAGCAAGTGGTTTGATAAAAATATTATAACTGAAGCCTTATCAGTTGTTTTTGTTACAGAGCAATGACTCAGCGTTGTCCTGTCAAAGGCGTTCCCTATCACCGAACACTGCGAGTAACGACAACAAATCGTAATCAGGAACAATCTCAATTTGTTACAGTTTTACACTCGGTATTTTTATATAAGGATTTTTCAAACAAATCAACCAATGTCTGAACTCATCATTAATTTGCGATTCTTCAAGTAGCATGTGACAAACTTTAAGGTTTTAGAAAATTTTGATTGTTAATATTTTGATGTTGTAACAGTGCCTGATTATTGTCATCCCAAAGTAATCGATTGTCAGAAACAATCAAGTATATTATAACAAAATGCCAACAATCCTAGACCTAGACATTAGGTGTTAAATACTTATCAGTTGTGTGTGCCTTTGGTCTTATAAAAGTTTCTACTAAATAACAATTTATATATGGAATTATATAAAACAAGGCTAGTTTCACTTATTACTTATTATTTGCGACGCGTTTACCATCACGATGACTATGCGATGTTCTGAAAATACAAAATATCCCATTCGAAGACTTTTGTTCCTTCCTAGACATAGCTTCCGTCAAAGCTACAGTACTTCGCATTCTAATGGCTGCGGTGGCGAACTGTGACCCTTTATCCTCAGTATAATTTTCTTGCAGAGCTCGAAACCAGCAAAGCATGCGGCATTAGCAGGGAATGCTCGCAGGAGGACGGGGACAATACCTTTGTACAAGGCGAGAGGGCCTTCTGTTTTCATCAAATGCTTAAAAGCATCACGTATTCCATTCGGATATGTACCTTCAGGTGCTGTAATTATAAGCAATTAGATTTTAACAATGCAATCATTAGTTTTCTTAAAAGTACCAGTTTGTAAACGACTTTTTAATACGTCCGATGGCATGCCAATTAGCCAGTTCGATATACCAGCCATACCACCGGCAAATAGTGTTCCCAAGAAGGAGATATCCGTTTTACCGTTGTGTGTTAGATAGTCTTTGATGGCTTCGTAGGTGAGGAAGTACAGACCACTTGCGGGAACATCTGAATTCAAGTTAGGTAGGGTCAAGTACAAAAATGTATAACGTGATGGATTTATCGTGTGTACTAATAAAAGTAAGGTAGAAAATCAAGTAAGATGGAGTGGATATTAGTTAATATAATTTTTAACTCTAATATGGGTTCTGACAAGTGCAATATTATTTTGTTAAGCAAAAAGAATAGAAGTTTATTGGTAATGTAATTTGTAGGGAGTGTTTAACTATTAATCAAAAACAAATGACTCAATAACTGACATATCAACATGTACTACTCATATTTCAATAATCCTTGCTTTAATAAGAAAATAAGTACAACATACCTCTTAATAAAGTTGCACCTGATCCTCTATAAATACTTCTCATTCCTCCTTCTTTGTACAACTTTTTCACAACATCCACAGGACCATCATACTTCTTCACTTTGGCATCATGTTGAATCTGCAGAAGGCACTTGATACGCTCACCTGGAGCCATAATTAATGTTGTAAAGATACCAGAAAAGGCCCCAGCAGCAAAATAGTCTGTGTAAGTGAACTTCGTTGGATCATCTGGACCTAAAATTTGCTTCCCAACTTTGAAGCCCATGAAACTAATAGCAAAAATAGGAGCAACCCCTGCAAGGGGTGCTCCCATTCCTTTGTATAAGCCTTTAGGGCCTTCTTTGCTTAAAGTCTTCTTCACACAGTCTACCATGCCAGAATAGAGTGGCAGTTGTCCTGGGGCAGGTATTGGCATTGTTTGTAGACGGACCTTGGTGTTTAACATACATTCAGTTAAAGAAAAAAGATAGCAAAGTAAAGGTTTAGAAGAAAGGTATAGGTTATCATGTACCTTAAGGGTGTCGAAGGGATGTCCTACGATAACAGTGCATACTCCACCGAATCCTCCACAGAGGAAATATTCCAAAGGTCCATCTGCCATGGTTCTCTCGTTATAGTACTATTTGATTGAAATTAAATCACTTTTATTGAGACTAGAATGCGCGGAATATGAGTTGTACACTAGGTCTATCAAAACTACTTTCCCAACTAGTGACGTTGTTCGACTAACAACTTTATAAAACTGGTTGAACTTTGGACTTTCCATTAATATGCAATTGGAAGTGATTGGCGGAACATTCGCGACAAGATATATTATTGTTTATTTCATTCCATTGAGATAAGGTGTGGATTTTGAATGCATGCCAATGATTAGAATAATTTATGAATGAATTTGAAATTTTGAGAATGTACTACACATACTTCTTCAGGACCGAAAAATATCGAATTCAGGCGAGGTACAAATACATTTAGGGTTTTCTTCGAGAATCAGACACGTTCGTTAAGGACCATGGGTTTTAGATTTGTTTTTAAAAACCAACTGTAAGGATTTTTAGATCACAATAATTGAAGCATTCATCGTGCTTTTTCGAATACCTTCGTACGACTTCGTACACCAAACCTTCAAAATATCCGCAGGATTTTTATTACGCGCATGCGAATACTCAACATTGCAGGATTTTTAGTTTTTTAAACATGAAACTTGTTATTTAGCAAATTTCAAGTTAATGTAATATAAAGCATGCAGGGTGTTTAATAAATAGCAATTCGAGCAATAAAAAAGTGCGCAAAACCCATAATTAATTGATTTAAGAAAGAAATTTAAATCCATCGTAATGCATCGCAAGAAATCGTACTTGCTCGAATTCTGCTCCTGGTATTCCTGCGACGATTTTGTTGCGCATTCCACCTGTCAATGTCAATGTCATCGCAGCTCATTTATTTTGGGCGCTTTCTTTGGGCTTTCACCCACCGTCACCGTCCCTCCGTCATCGCCGCCTCCCGCCGCCAAACCTTAGTTATAATTTGGGCCACACGTTAACCACTAACTCAACAACATCGAGCTCTGCATCCTTTACAAACCCAATCCACTTACAAACCAAATTCTGCAATACCTGCTTTGGTTTGTTGTGTGTTTTCGCGGAATTCGCAGGCTAAAACAAAAACCAGCGCAATCCTCGCAGAGCAGGGCAAAATGAGCGCGGTGCAATTCAATTAACACCAGGTATCACAAACATGTAAGAGTCTTGTGTGACCAATAGCAGCGAGCAAAGGAAATAAGCTTCAGGAGCGCAATTTATCTGTGATAAAGAACCCAGCGCTGAGACTTGACCAGATTCGCACTAATCGCATAAATCACAGTCAGCATTGTGTCGTGCGTGCTGTCGATATGGCTGAAGGTTAGTAGTGATCAACGCAATTAAGCTAATTGTTTAGTAGCACGCAAAACGAGTATTGCTATCACAAACGTAGCGACTTTGAATGCTTGCAGCTATTGTTTCGAGGTTCTCTTTATATTGTGTTCTTAGATATGATCCTCCACTCTGTGAAGCAATCATAAAAATGTCCATGTTCTGATTTATTTGTGATATGCTATACACAGATCACTTGACTGTCACTCCAAGCCATCTTCAATGGATGAGATTAAATATTCAAGTCAAACTAATCCAAGTTTGCTTCAAGTGACATTGTAGCTTGTAAAAGATTTCTTTCTTGCACTCCGCATGATTTTGGTGTATTTTTAGAACGCGATGTATATTGTTGGCGTTATCAGAGATTTCATTAGGAAGGTCACAATTTATAATTGGTGTTTGACGTAATTCTTTGCATAGCAGGAAAGTGTAATACCTGAGCACGTAGGTAAATTCCTTCCTAACTTATATAGTTGCTTACCAGTAATTGTATTTAGTGGCCTCTGGTTACAATTAGAATATTTATATAATTTCGGATGTCTCAACTCACAATCTTCTGAACTTTGAAACATGCTGCGCGATTGTTCATTCAGAGTTTTGTGTATATTTATTTCTTATTGATTTGTGTCTTTTACAACTTGTTTGGAACTTATTATCGTTTAACGGTCTATCCATTTGGGTTTATTGCTTTTTTTGAGTTTGTTAAGTTGACAAGAAGAATACTCTTTTTGTTCGGAAATGTTTTAAGGTTAGAATGGAGTTTTTTCGCTTAAATTATATTTAATCTACATGATGTTTCGCTCGGAAGCTTTTTAATTTAGAAATATTTAAATAATAAATCATTGTTTAGTTTTTCTTTAGTATAAAAACTATTTTGTGGTGTTTTTCTTTATTTTTTCTTGGTATCCATTACTATTTTTGCTTGTTAACCTTTAATTTTGACGTTTTGCACATTTATTTGGTTTCTTTCAAATTTCATAGATGCTAGAAGAGTGTTTAATAAAGGTCAATTTGTTTTACGCATATTTTTATATTAATTATATTTCTACTGGTTACAATTAGGATATTTATATAATTTCGGATGACTCAACTCCCAATCAAGCAATCTTACACTTTTAATTGCAAATAAATGACCACCACTTTCATGAAGGACGCGATTGTATGCCATAATTAAAAGTGGTCGTAAAATTAAGCAGACCCACACATATTGATGGGCTGAATACATGAGGTCTGAATATTAGCACATCATGGAAATGCTAATACTCAGACTCATTAATGTTGAAAATAAAGCAAGAGAATTCATGACCCTATTAAATAGTGAGTTCTCTGCGTCTTGTGGGTCCGCTAGGTTGGTCAATGAGTAAATAAAAAATATATTCAATCCGCTCAGCTAACGGTCGAGGTGATCAGGAAAAGAAGGCCGCGTGATTATCGCCACGAATCCAAAATTGAAATAAGTCTGACGAGCCACGCTGGGCAAAAGTTTGTTGGGTTTAGTCGTTGTAAGCGCGTCGTTCGCAACGGTGTGAATCCTGCCATTCCTGCCGTAAGCTATAGACATTAACGAACGCTTGGTGCGTTTCTGGTACACAACCAACATTCATACAATCCATCAATTACCCCATTACCACAAATACATTCAGCCTTACACACAGTTCCATGTGGTTGTTAATGATTTAAAGTGATCTCGAAACAATTTCATTTGTTCATAACAGTGCTTAGAGACATGTTTCGATCATTGCAACATCCTTCAACTTGTATAGATTACGAAATCAGCATAACTCATTTATAAGGTAACCTGATAAGATAAGACCAAGAGGAAGAAGTAGGTAAATTTACTCGCAGATGATCATAAAATGATATTCGGAGATAACGAAAGGTGAATTCAAGTCTAGGCGCAATTGCAGAATTTGACTGAGCACCACCTTTGCTCAGTCTCATGTCGAGGCAAGTATGATGGAATTTGTCAGATTGTAATTTGAAAGTTTAAGTCTCATTGTTAATCAATCAAAAGTATAGCTCGAATCCGGGCATTCAATCACTTAATTCTCTGCAGTCATTTAGTTGACATTGTAATTAGTTTACGAGTTGAGCAATTGAGCGTAGGTCAATTTTTACTTTCTGGAATTAAACGATAGTTACTTGCTAACATTAATTGATGACTATTAAGTTGATTGTGTTTTTTAGAGATTTAATTGTCTGTATGATTATGCAGAAATTACTATCTGGTTATTTTCTGAACTTTGAAACATGTTGCGCGATTATTCATTTAGAGTTTTGTGTATATTTAATTCTTATTGATTTGTATCTTTTACAACTTGTTTCGAACTTATTATCGTTTAACGGACTATTCGTTTGGGTTTACTGCTTTCTTTTTTGGGTTTGTTAGGTTGACAAAAAGAATATTCTCTTTTTTCGGAAATGTTTTAAGGTTAGAATGGAGTTTTTTTGCTTAAATTATATTTAATCTACATGATGTTTCGTTCGGAAGCTTTTTAATTTAGAAATATTTAAATAATAAATCATTGTTTAGTTTTTCTTTAGTATAAAAACTATTTTGTGGTGTTTTTATTTATTTTTTTCTTGGTATCCATCATTATTTTTGCTTGGTAACCTTAAATTTTGACGTTTCTCACTTTTATTTGGTTTCTTTCAAATTTCATACATGCTAGAAGAATGTTTAATAAAAGTCAATTTGTTTTAGGCATATTTTTGGATTATATTTCTACTGGTTCATTACGTCTAACAATCCATTGCTTTGTTTGTTGTGCATATTCCATCCTATAGTTTGTAAATTGCTCTATTATTTAGCTGTTTCTCTTTGATGGTTGTCTAATCATAATGCTATTCATAGATTGAACAAGAACGGCACTTTCTATCCGATACCTGTATGTAGCACGTACCTTTCTCGCGAATCTAATTTCTTCGCCAATGCACCTCTATTGCGCTCCATCACCGCAGATTATAATAGTCCGTGCACTCTCATTGCAAGTGCATCATTAGAAAGTCGAGTTTTTGCTCGCCTGCATACGCAATCATCATAATTACGATTTATTGAGACGTTGGAGTGTTTTTACAGCACACAATTAACATTTGCTGCGATTTCAACTCTCTAACATTGTTTACTGTGCCTCCATTATTGTTGCAGTACACAAGGTCCTGTCGTCTTCGACGATACAGACACCTGCAAAGGCTGAACCCTCAAAGCTCACGCCAACCAAAACCCCAACCATTACCACAACCAACCCAAATCCTTCTCCGAAATCAGTGAAAACTGAAGCCAAGGAGAAAATTTCAGTCAAACCACTTAACAAATCCCCTGCAATTACAACAACTGCTTTGGTATCATCTACATCTGTAGCAACCACAGTTAGCACCTCGCTAGAGCCAAAACCTTCGGTGAGGAAGTTATCAGTGTCACCTATACCAGCCATACCTCCATTCTCAAAGCCTTCAACTACGTCAGCAGCTGCATCTGGGATACCTGCGGTATCCACAATAGCAGCGTGCAATTTATCAACTGAAACTAAGGTTGTGACTACTCAGAAGACCCTAGCTCCTACCACATCAGCGCTGAGCATTAGTAAAAACTCGAGCGCTTGTAGTTCCCTAGCTACTACTCCAACAACTCCTGGGAAAACAATACAGTCCAACCGGAATAGTGCTAGTAATCTGACCTCTTTGAAGAGTGCCGGTGTTTCCACGGGTACCATCGCCAAGTCAACAGCGTCAAGTTCCAGCTCTACTTCAAGCGTGCATAAATTGTATACTGGCACCATGCCTACGACGCCAATAATGCTCAACAATGTGGGACCGGAGGTAGATAATGATGATGATGATTGCGATGAGGTAAGTTCCCAAGCAGTATTTCTTCATATAATTTATATTAATTTGTTATGGCGGTGTAGTTCCAGGATGCTATCGAAATGCCAGCTGATATGACCTTGGAAAAAGCGGTGGAGGAAGCGCAGCATGCAATCAATTTATTTTTTAATAATAAAATTGAGGAAGCCAAGGAACTAATGGCCCCATGGTAAATGATTCCTCTTCCATGTTGATTGATCTTTTCTGCTACTAATCATAATCTGACCGTAGGGGTAATGTGAGTATGTACCACGCTCTGGGGAATGCAGTTTTCACCTTTTTGGAAGCAATGCTTACGTTTGAGCATCGTCAATTTATCAATGCAGGAGGTGCCTTGAAGCACTCAATTGCAGTGTGCAATCGTTACCGTCGTAAGAACACGATTGGGGACGCTTTGGGTAAAATGGTCAAGAATCCCAACTTTGAGAAGTATACCGAAATGGAGGCACATGCTGAATTATGTCATGCTGAGTGCCTACTGTTGAAGTCAATGCTAACTTTCCTAGAGGATGAAACTTTGAGTAGCTTTATTAAGGCTGGGATCAAGATTAGGTCGTGTTATAATTCATACAAGTAAATAACCTTAGTTTATGTTGTTCAAGGTGGACACTTTGTTGAGGTTTGATTTATTTGTAGGGATTGTCAGCAGATATCAAAGAAACAAAAATGGGGAGAGTCATCAACCGTCGGCCATTTTGAATCTGGTGTTAAGCTAGGCATTGGCACTTTTAATCTAATGATTTCAATGTTACCAAGTAGAGTTATCAAACTTTTGGAGTTTATTGGTTTCTCGGGAAACAAGGTACCATCAAATGGCATCTCCTACCGTACTTAAATCCATCGCAACATCTATTTGTAATTTCTTTTCCAGAATATTGGTATCAATGACCTCCTCACAGGTTACAACATGGACGGTCTTCGTCAGATTCTTTGCTGCATGGCTCTCCTAGGTTATCATCTTATAGTCCTCTACGTTCTTAGCCACCAGGAAGGGGATCTGAAACTATCTGAAGAGATTTTATCAAGTCAATTGAAGAAGTATCCAAAGGGAGCATGGTTCTTGTTCTTTAAAGGTAGATTGGAGTTTATGAAAGGAAATTTGAATGCCAGTGAGGAATGGTATATCAAATCATGGAAAAGTCAAGATATTTGGCCACAATTTCATCACTTTTGCTTCTGGGAATTATTGTGGGTTAACAGGTACGTGATTTACTGATAGTATAGGTCAAAATAGACGAAGTCAAGGTATTTGTCTGTTTCAGTTTGAAAACCAACTGGAAGGAAGCCGTAGTCTACTGTAATTATCTCTTGGAAGGTAGTAGATGGTCAAGAACAATGTATTCTTACCAGAAAGCAGCGTTAATGATAATGCATGAAGAGACATTGAGCAAAACAGACCGCGTTGTGATTTACAACCTTATGAAGTAAAATGTTCAACGTTAACCTACTATCCTCTACTGATATCTTGATCTTGCGTGTTTTTCAGGGATGTTCCAAAATACAAGCAACGCATTGCAGGAAAATCTATCCCAATGGAGAAATTTGCAATCAAGAAAGCAGAACGCTACTTTCACCAAAACGAAAGCCTAATACTCCCTGTTATTGAACTCATGTTCCTCTGGAACCTCTTCAAACTCTTGAAGAAGAGCTTTACAATGGCTGAGAAAGTCCTCAGGCTGATTGAGAAAGCCTTGTGCAACTTGACGTACTCAGTACCCTTGAACAAATACGACAACGACAACCGCGCCATGTTGCTTCTGCTGAAGGGAGCTTGTCTTCGTCAGATGGCGAGTCCTCTACAAGCCTTAGAGTGCTTCGAAACCGCAATTTCTTTACAGAAGGAAATCATTGAGGATAACTATATCGTGCCGTATGCAATTGTGGAGTTGGCCTTATTAGAATGGGATGCTGGGAATAGAGAGAAGGCGATATTATCTTTAGAAGATGCAAAGTAAGTTCTTGTTTTCTTTGCACGTTCTACGCGCACATTTTGTGGGTTTGCTAATTGGGGCTATATCTTGTTTCAGGAGGAATTACTCGGGTTATTCATTGGAATCCCGTCTGCATTTTAAAATACACACAGCGCTGACCGAGTTCAAACGCGAGACTAAACCATAATTATTGGTCTTCTCTTGGTTTCTAATATTGTCTGTTACCAGACTATTCTTTTGGTGGTTGTACTTTACGTTTCAATGATGCAGTTTCCTGTTTCATTCCGGAGGAAGTCATAGCTTAAATCTTGTTGCTCTTGTCCGCTCTTCTTGTGTTACTTCTATTTTGATGAGATATGTGTATTTGCAGTTTATATTAGACGATTCTGCCATCATTTATTTATATATGACGTATTTGATGTTACATATTTGGATATAGGCTGTGTACCGTACCTACTTGTTGTATAATTTCTATATAGTTAAATTATATGAATATTTACCAGAAAAATTGCAATGAAAATGAGCCCCAAGTCAGAACAAAAACCTACAGAATTAGTCGGTAAATTGTGCACTTATGTAATGCTAATTATTTGCACCGCAATTTGCCTCAATCATACCACATTTGCATTTAACTCCATTCGCGGCAATTAACAAACAATGCTTTGCAAACATGTTCACATGAGTGTGTTTGTGGTCATGATCACAATGGGCAAAAGATGGTCTCGTGTTATTTGTGAAAACCTCATAGAAAAAGATGGTAACCAATAAAAGCCAAAAGCAAAAACCAGCTTGTGATGGTCACATGTCCCCACATTGGTCACGTTGGTCACGATCTGAAATGGCATTTTGACACTCATACTCGTGTCCATAAGTACAGCAAACTGCAATGTTTGCAGCTCTGCACGCAATAACACATCACGGAGCGTGCCCATTGTTACTGCTGGTAATAATTACGTGCCACCGCCAACAACAACTACAACATAATGGACATAATCTACCACGGTCTACCGTATGACTAACCGGAGATAATCATGCCAACAATTCCCACGTTACCTCAACTAACAACCAGCCCAAAGCGCGTATACAACTGCAAGCAACTCTACATGGGATTAATTGCGTTCCAATTAGTCTAATTGAAGTTAGACGCGTTGCACAACATGCTGGAATGAAACTATGTTGTTGTAGCATGTAAGCGATAAGTGCAATCAGGAGTAAAAGGATATCCGGATTATTCGGATAGTTTTGTAACTTGTGCATCTATTCGCCACAGTTTTTTTTATAAACATGCGTCATGACATTATTGAACATAATTCCACGAATCGACGATTTTATTCACAATGCTAGCTGCAAGTGAGTGCGTTGAATGCATATACTGCAAGTCGTGACCATCACGTCATCTTTCCTAAGGAGATGTGCCCGTTGGGAAAAAAACCTGCTGCGCGGGCGACGCGTTTTGTTTGCAACGTGCAACCGAACGTGCGCGACGTGCTCAGGTGAACGCTGGTACCTGCTGAGAAAAAGCGGGCCCCGCCGCCGGCTACCTGAGCATCATACACCGCCTGCATTCGCATCGATTCATTCCACGGGCGTGTGGCGCACTCGCCGGTTGTTTTCGGCGCCGGGCACAAACATTCTTCTTCGCTACAAATATCGACGAGGGAGTCCGCTGTGATAATCACAAGTTAAGTGTATTTTAACTAGTCTAGAGCAGATAGCAAGCTATTTAAAATCAATTAAAAGTGCCTCCAGCTGCTTGAGACAAGTAACTATTGGTTAAATTTGATTTTAATAAGTTTGGCTAAAAAGGGACGCTAGTCAAGTTAAACAAAGTTATCTCGTGACAATGTCTCAGCATCTGTGTCACATTAAAAAGTCGGACAACTTCGACGGTTATGGTTTTGATCTGCACGCCGAAAAAGGTAAACCAGGACAGTACATTGGCAAGGTGGACGATGGGTCACCAGCGCAAGCTGCAGGCCTACGTCAGGGAGATCGCATCGTGGAAGTAAATGGTGCTAGCATTGACGGCAAGGTCCATAAAGAAGTTGTGGAGCTAATCAAAACAGTCTCGAATGAAACAAAACTCCTCGTCATCTCAGAGGACACCTCATCGGTCACCTCAACTGATGGTGGCAGTGAATCTAAGCAGATAAGCACTTCCCACAAGAACCACGACTACAAGTCCCATGAGCTCCAAGAGGTCCACGGCATTCACAAAACCATTGAAAACCACGAGAATCAAAACAACAACAAATCCACTGCGAATGGCACATCGTCAAATGGGACCAACAGCACTAGAAGTCTCAGTAATGGTTTAGATATGACTCAACACGCTCAACAGATACCTAGCAAAGTGCAGAATGGTAACGGGACTCCCATGTCTCAAGGTGGTGGTGGATTGAATCTGAACATGACTGCAGCGGAGCTCAGAGCGCGTTTGGCAGCCAAGAAAAAGTTTGATCCCAAGAAGGAGACGACGCTGGACTTCAAAAAGAAGTTTGATATGATTCAGAAGATGTAGGACCCAGAACTGACGTATTTTACTTAGTAAATTTACAATACCTAGTGTCATGTAACATTGTGACAGCGGTAAGGGAAGGAATTCGATGACCTTCGCTCACTTTGCATTCCGTCAGCTCTCCGGTTGTGCACGCTGCGTGAATATGACCAATGTGGCATTGTAGGAAAAGTAAAAAAAAACATTGTTAGAGCTATTATCATCAATGGAGTGCGATATCGACGTGAATAATGAATTGTTATTGCATTTTGCTGCTTTATAGATGTTGTAGACGGAGGGAATTTGTCAACCTGTTATCGCCATCATTAGAGTGCAAAAGATAGACATAGAGCCAACAAATTGTATGAAAAGAAATTGTAAATATACATCACGTTTGGAGAGGAACAATCAAATGTTTGGAACACTTGTTAAAACAAAGCAATAATTGATGTAAAGATTTATATGATAAGAGGATAAACATTGTATATATTTATAAATTGAACATGAAAACAAGAATAAAAAATATCTCAAGGTAATTCATCTTGTTTTTTTGGTGTCTTTTCTCTTTCGGTTGTTGTTGAAAAATGCCGAGAAAGTACGATGGGAAGTTGAGAAAAGAAAACTTGTCGTCAATTTAAATATAACTTGGAATAAGCGCCAAGGAAGAATTTCAATAAGCCGAAAGGTGAAAGTTACAGTGAAAAAACTTGACATTCTAGTATTTGAAACAAATTTCACTGAAAAATTATGCATTTTATTATATTTTGGGAATGTTGTTACATTGCTATTCACTGTTTTTATACCAATTAACCACGACTAGTCGATTTAATAACCTTCGCTTGGCTATAGATGTGGGTGAAGGCAATCAAGGCACGAGACACAAATGTACGTGTTGATTGTTCATGTTGCGTTCTATTGCATGACTCGCATCTTGTTTCTCGACTCGTTTTCAGTCATTACCGCTATTTGCGGCACCTATGTTTATGAGCGTTATTCACTTTTCTCATTTGCGTGTCATGATTACCTCATCGCTGTTTACACTAGCCTGAAGGTAAAACCATCTCACAAAAAAAGGTTTCTTCATAAGACTTACTTGATTATGACTGCAGTGACCTTGATGGTCTTGACCTTGGTGCAGCACAAGTTTACGTTTTCGAGACAGGTTGGAGTCGATGGCCTTCCTTCCTCTTCCTTGCCCGTTCAAGCATTTGATGTTACAAGTAGGAGGGAAAGTTAAAAATGAAAGTCTACAGTCGTGTACACCATGTTGAACGAATCGGAATTGTCCGAGGATCACTTCAACCCATCAGTGCGGTTGGTGGAAATTGGAAGGGAAGATGGTACCACGTTTGGGTTTCATTTGACCAGAGGGAAATGGGACCCATATCCATGGGTGAGCAAAATTGATGCAGGCTCAGTGGCGGAGGAAGCTAGGATAAAGGCTGGCGATTGTTTGTTGGAAGTTAATGGGGAAGATGTTGTGGGGAAGAGGATTTCTGACATTGCTATGCTTGTTAAACAGCAGCAGCTGGCAACGTTATTGTTGTGGAATGCTGGGAGTGATGCTAAGTGTTCTCCAGAGGTTGGTACCGTGGATAATAATTTTGATCTGTAAAAAACGGTTCCCTTTGACATCTTATTGGAACCCTTAAACTACTAACGTTATAATCCCTCCTAGTATATGGAACAGTCCAGAAGTACCGTCTAGACACCATAATAATAAGTTATCGAATTCATATTGCTTCATACAGTTGAGCAGGTTGCCTATGCTATCTAACAATACCCGAACTATTTATGAGACCGTGAATTAATTTACAAATCAATCTTTTTCTAGACCCTATGTTGTGGACCTATGCCAAACAATTTTCAACGCCTCTCCGCAGCAACATCATCTATCCTCAATTACCTAGAATGCCCAATCTGTTTAGAAACTGCTCAACCTCCAGTCTACCAATGTGACAATGGTCACATTATTTGCACGAGATGTCGAGCCAAAGCAGAAAAGTGTCCAGTTTGCAGAATCCGTTTTTCTCGGGGACGATCCATCATAGCTGACAATGTCTATAACTCTATCATGGATGCCTTTGACCTTCGAAACATCTCCCAGAATATTCGGACAGTAAAAATCAACGGTATCTTCAAACCTAAAAGCAAATCATCATCAAAAACCAACTCTGTGCTACCAACACCTCTAACGTTACCTGACATCAAAGTAACCCAACATCATGCTCACAACAAATTCCTCGCGAGGTTAATTAGCAAAGCATCTTCGGTGGAAAACCTCAGTTCCAGGACAGGCATTAGTGGAAGAACAGTCAACCATCTTGTAGTTGATGCCGAATTTAATTCTACATTGAAGTCAAAGAGTTTGTCTTCAAGTGAGATTTTCAGGGAGCCTGAGAGTCCTGCTTTGTCTAGGACAGCTTCACTTAATGTTATCAACGGAATAAATGGATCAAGATGCAATTCTATTGATTCTATGAATGACTTCAATGATGATGGGATGTTATTTGTATGTCCTTTCAATGTCGAGTGTGGAGTTTTGTTTAGATCTGTGGAAATACAGAGACATTTTCAGAATGTCCATGAAGGACCTTTGATTCAGTATTTTAAGTCAAATCTTACAACAAAAATATTTGAAGGGCAATCAACTTATTTAATTACAATTGACAACAAACACTTTGTCTTGAAGATAATCCAAGAAGTAAACAACAGGTAAATTGAATTGTTGCTATAAAAACATAAATATTTTGTTGAATAATATTTCCATAGAGTTGTTGATCAGAGAAATCTTAGAATCTGGTGCTGGGTATTTGGAAACAAACAAATGGCTGCTGAATATCAACTACTTGTCACTCTTCACGATGATAATACCATCCTCAGTACAAGAAGTCCTATTTATTCTTTGAATTCTGTAAGTTGGGTTGAGGTTAAGGATTCGAAAAAGGCTATCTTCTTGAATGCTTCAACCTTGAAAGCAATCAACGCTTCGAATGTTCTTATAGAAGCGCAAATATTGAAATGTGAATGTTAGGTGTAAATATTATTTTTATTTTGTGTTTTGTATTATTAGCGTATATGAATAAATTGTTTATATTTAAAACGATTCATTGTTTTCTCATGTGAATTACGATCTTTTAACATTATTTTATACTGATAAGCACCAATAACGTATATTTGGTTGCCTACTTTATGTTTACAGAGGTGCTTTGACTTTTCGTTTTGACTCATCTGTGGAGAACTCATTCGTATTTGTGGTAGGTTCGCGACAGATATGAAGAAAGCAACAAGAATTAATTAATTTATCAAGTGGTGATAAATAGAATAGATGTGCGTGTTTGCGCTTTGATCTAATTTGTGCAACGCAAATAGCTTGGTGACTACATTCATGCAATATTTCAACAATTTCAACTCTACCAATACATGATTACATCCCACAGGATAATGCAAGTAGGTCATACCGTTCCTGGCATTTAGTTGGCATTCCAACAACCTTTCACTCACTTCATAAGAGTTTAATTCATTTGGAAGTCAATTGCTTTGCAGGTGGAATAATGTACTAGTCAATAAAGTGAGGTACAGTTAAAACACATTCCATGATGGAGTTATCACACAGTCTGACTTTAAATGAAGAGGCTTTGGCTCAGTTGCCACCTGCAAAAAAGCCTCTATTTGTCTTTGAGTGGCTAAGGTTTTTAGATAAAGTTTTAGTTGCTGCGCAAAAGGTGAGTGGAAAAATGCAGAAATATAGGCTTATAATTTGATTGTTGTGTTCATCAAGAGCGATATCAAAGAATGCCAGAAGAAACTAGTAGAGCAGTTGATGGCTCATATTCAGGAGGCTCCAGGACCGCCAACACGTCAACTTATTGCCAGATGTTTGGCTACATTGTTCTCTGTTGGAGATACTTTTCTGCTATTTGACACTGTTAACAAGTGTAATGATATTTTAAAGAACAAGGATGATTCACCAAGTTTTCTCCCAACTCGACTGTAAGTATTATGTAGTTGCACATCTGTACAATTTTAAATTTAATTCTCAGAGGTGCAATCTGTTGTGTTGGAACCATGTATGAAAAACTCGGTCGAATGATGGGTCGTTCCTATGAAGAAACGGTGCAAATCCTCATCCGCTCTCTTCGTAGTGCCGAATCTCAAACCCGGATAGAAATTATGCTAACACTTGAAAAGGTCTGCGCTGGAATGGGATCTGCTATAAGCAACGTGCACAAAGATATCTACAAAGCAGCGAGACATTGTCTTGTCGACCGAGCCATGGCTGTACGTTGTGCAGCGACACGTTGTCTACTTGAAATGTTAAACCACGCTCAGTTTATGTATACAACTGAATTAGAAAGTTTAGCAACACTTTGCTTCCGAGCTTTTGATGGCTCTAACTATGAAGTGCGTTGTACTGTGGCTAAATTCTTGGGAGCGTTGATGGCGATGACACAGCAAGGACAACAGTTGCCTCAAATGCAGCA
>JAODGC010000004.1:5531301-5545311 GCA_027574925.1 Ecitoglossa quadriceps
TTTTATCTTCATTTTGTGGGAACTTAGTGGATTTATTGCTTGTTTTAGGCTTATGTCATTTTTGTTCAAATTCTGGGTCCTGTCTGGCTTGAACGCAACATGAAAGCATTCCTAGGACATGTCCTCTATCTTGTGGCCAATACGAAGGTGGCGAATTCCCATGTGGACGCTGTGTATTCCAGGAAATGCATTAATTTTGTCCTGCGTAGTGTGCTTGGGAAAATGTTGGGTGAGAAGGCACAAACATCAGCTGCCAAAGAAATAGCGCAGATCATCGTCAAAGAAATGAATTCCATTGACTTTAATCCAGAAAATGCCAAGGATCTCAACCAAGAGACCTTATTTAGTCAGCACTTACTAGTTTGTGCTCTTCAGGAGATTGGCTCTTTAGTTCTAGGACTTGGCACAACTGCATATGACTTAGTTTCAGATCAGCAACTAAGTAAGTCCTTGTTTTTCAGCGTTAATTACTTAAAAAGGGATATTAGCATGATATATATTTTTTGAAGATTTAATTGAAGCTACCGTCTCAGTCCTAATCCACCCCTGTCAAGCTGCACGTCTTGCAGCGGCCTGGTGTCTTCGTTGCATCTGTGTAGCAATCCCTAGTCAAATTACGCCTTTAATAGATCGCTGCGTCAATGGAATCGAAGAAAGAAGAACATCTCCTGAAGCGATTTCAGGATACAGTGGTGCTCTTGCTGCTGTCTTAGGAGGTGTTCGATTGTCTCCACTTGGTGTACCACATACAAGAGGAAAAATCATTTTCAACACTGCAGAAGAGCTGCTAAGAAGTGCCAGTCAGAATAGTCGGCTGTCATTACACCGGACTCAAGCTGGTTGGATTTTGATTGGCGCTATCATGACTTTAGGAGTGCCAGTCGTACGGGGTTTACTTCCAAGAATGTTGTTGCTATGGAGAAACTCATTTCCCAGATCTTCCAAGGAGCTAGACTCCGAAAAGGCAAGAGGTGATGCTTTTACCTGGCAAGTGACCCTTGAAGGAAGAGCTGGAGCATTGTCGGCAATACATAGTTTTCTACAAAATTGCTCAGACTTAGTGAATGATGATATCATCAGAAGGTTGTTAACTCCTATTGAATCTGCTTTGGCTATGTTGACAAAGTAAGTTTAGATTATCACATTTCCATTACATCTGAATAAACATTAACATGTTTATAGCATTTCCAATGTGATGAAGAACTATGGTCAACAACTAAAAGCTCCTGGAGCAATGGTTCGACTTCGTTTGTATGAAACCCTTCTTCTGCTACCAGCACAGTCATTTGAAGGATCGTACACTCATCTTTTACGGATGCTGGTTGCTGAATTCACGCTGACTGAGAATCCTGCGAATACTACAACGTCGCAATTGAGGACTGTTTGTCATGCAGATGATTCTGTTATTCTAGGAACATGGTTACAAGAGACTGATCACCGTACAATCGAGGACCAAGTAAGTTAAATTCCCTAATACCTTTCATAGAATGTATGAAACTCAATTTTTGTTAATGCTTACAAAGATGGAACCAAACAGAAGGGCAGATAGTGAACATGTGAGTGGAAATTTAGGGTGGAATTGTTTTTTGGTGTGATTTTCTTTCAAAAACAATCAATGTGTCAATTGTTTTCTTTTGTAAAGTTACAGCCTAATAGCGCAGCAGGTTCCGGTGCATTAGAACACGACATCTGTTCGCTTTACCGTCAATTGGCACCATGGGAAGCTGTTCCTGGACCTCTCCCTCTTGGAGTGGCAGTGATCGACATGTCTGTTTTACTCTTCGGACAAATCTTCCCACGAGTGGCTAATAAACACCGTCTTCAAATGTTGGAACATTTTACTGACTGCATCAAACATGCTAAGAGTACTCGTCAAGAAGCTATTCAGACTAATGTCTTCACTGCTTTACTCAGCGGTCTCAAGGGTTTAACTGAAGCTAAAATGTCCTTTGGACAAGAAGATGTGAAGAAAGCTGCGACGAATCTTATCATTGGTGCATTAACATCTCCAAATCCAATTCTACGTTGTGCCACAGGCGAAGCAGTTGGGAGAATGGCCCAAGTGGTTTCAGATTCCAGATTCACTGCTGAATTGGCACAGACCAGTTTTGATCGTTTGAAGAGTGCAAGAGATGTTGCTAGTAGAACCGGACATTCACTGGCTCTTGGTTGTTTACATCGATATGTTGGAGGCATTTGCAGTTCTCAGCATTTGAACACAAGTGTTTCAATTTTGCTGGCCTTGGCGCAGGACCAAACATCTCCAGTGGTGCAAGTGTGGTCTTTGCATGCTTTAGCGTTGATTGCTGATAGCGGAGGACCAATGTTCAGGGGATATGTTGAACCTACATTGTCACTCGGTTTAAAGTTGTTACTTAACGTCCCACAATCTTATGTTGATGTTCACCAATGTATTGGAAAGGTCCTCTCTGCGTTAATTACCACAATAGGTCCTGAATTACAAGCTAATACTAATAGTATTAGCATGATGAGGTCTTCGTTTTTGTGCGCGTGTGCCATTATGCAAGATCATCATGATCCATTGGTACAAGCTGAAGCAATTGCTTGTTTACAACAATTACATTTATTTGCGCCGAGGCATGTAAATCTTTCTTCAATGGTCCCTACTTTATGTAGAACTTTGTTGAGTAACCATCTTCTGCTACGGAAAGCAGCAATTTCTTGTCTACGGCAATTAGCACAACGTGAAGCTAAAGAAGTTTGTGAGCATGCTTTAACTCTAGCCGCAGAGAACAAAGACCAAGAGAATTCTGGAGGAATTGTTATAACTGAAACAGGCCTTCCAGGCGCGTTATTTTGCATGCTAGATACTGAAACAGACATGGGTTTAATCAAAAATATCCACGATACTTTAACAAGTATGCTGCAGATGTTAGCATGCGAGAATTTGTCACAATGGCTGAGTTTGTGTAAAGATGTTTTAACAATTGCGACGGATTCAAATGATGATGTTCCTCAAACCAGCACGAACGAAGTTGGCGACGCAGATGGTGATGATGATGAACCTGATGATGACCAAATGGAATTCCATGCTGAAGATTCAGCTGGTACGCATCCATTAGTCCAACCGCGTTGGCCTACAAGGGTATTCGCTGCTGAATGTGTCAGGAAAATAATTGCAACTTGTGAGAACAACATCACAGCACATTTTGATCTTTCCCTGGCTAAAGAGATACAGATGAACAAAGGGAGCAATGATTTCTTAGTCTTGCACTTATCTGATTTAATTAGGATGGCATTTATGGCAGCTACAAGTGACTCTGATGCTTTGCGTCTAGAAGGACTGAAAACTCTACAGGATGTGATTGGGAAGTTTGCAAAGGTGCCAGAGCCAGAGTTTCCAGGACACTTGCTACTGGAACAATTCCAGGCTCAGGTTGGTGCTGCCTTACGTCCTGCATTTTCACCAGAAACACCGTCACATGTAACTGCAGCGGCTTGTGATGTTTGTTCGACGTGGATTGGCTCGGGAGTTGCGAGGAACTTGAATGATTTGAGAAGGGTACACCAACTCCTGGTGTCCTCTTTGGGAAAACTGCAAATTAAAACTAATACCACGCAATTATACAACGAAAGTTTAGCGACTTTGGAAAAACTGGCGATTTTGAAAGCCTGGGCTGAGATTTATATTGTCGCAATGCAGGAAACATCTTCTCAATTCCTACCAGATACCAGATCGAATAGTCCGAGCATAGGTACAGGTGATGACGAATTTGGGGACTTTGAATACAAGGGAGAGAGTCTTTTAACTCTTGTTCAGCCGGAACTTGTTAGTTTATCAACTCATTGGCTGGCTGCACTTAAAGATCATGCCTTGCTGTCACTTCCTGCTGAATTTGCAAGTCAATTACCACATGATGGGGGCGCATTTTACACGAATGATACTATGGAGTCATCAAGGTGTCATTATGGTGCTTCTTGGCCACCTATTTTACATGCAGCTGCCTTGTGGTTGAATGCTGGAGGATATGAAACTGTCCATGATGAATCGAAAAATAACAATGCTGTTGATAATGGAAGTGGTAGTTCTAGCTCTGGTAAAAATGAAATAATCAACGAGAAGTTCCATCTTCTTTTTGGGATCTGCATGGAAGCACTTTGCAGCCCACGATCAACAGAACCACTTGCTAGTATTGTGACTTGTTTGCGAGCATTGAGGACTTTGCTGGACTCAAAATGGGCAAGAGCCTCTTTAATGATTGACAGAACACTAGGAATTGAACTATGTAATGTTCTACATCGATTGTTGTTGACGAGAGATGACCCTAGCGCACAACTGTTGTGTATGGAAGTCCTTAAACGGGTGATACTTGCGGCAGAGGAAGCTTTGGACTTAGCCAAGGCTGGTAGTGGCAATCTGCTATTAGGTGAAGGTGGGGAACAAGGAGAGATCATACCAGGAAAATCATTGGTTTATGCAGTTATGGAAGTTTGTTTTTGTCTTCTTGTGAGACAGTTACCTGCATTAAGCCCTGCACCGAATTCGACGATGTTGTCAGCATCTTCACATCGCTCTGTCTACAACCATAACATACTGCAGAAAGAAAAGGACTCGGAGAATTTGATAGCAGCATCTTTGGCGTGTTTGGAGGGACTGCATAAACTGTGCTCACCAAAGGGAGCAGTTGAAATACTTCCTACTATTCTTTATTTGACAACAGGAGTGATTAAAGAACTCTCGACGAAGAATATCACCGATTCTACTATTTTGGCGAATAATAAAGCGGTTCAAGCTGCGTTACATTGTATGAAAGCAATAACAACAGATGCATATGCAAGTGATGAGCGGTGCAGTGAAGAATGGTACAAATTACTGCAAAGTTTCCTAGCGAAGATTATTGATATGACAAAGACTGGAAGCGAAGATTCGAAACTGGATGAAGTTACTACCATGTTAGCGATTGCTGTGTTTGTCCTACATGCACCACCAAAAGTTGTGTCAGCTCCAAACTTGCTTTACCCATGTATTAACCACTTTAAGCAATGTCTTCAAAGTTCCAATACGACAGTAAGTCAATTTAATTTCAAATTAACTTCTCCTAAATGTGTGATTAACTATTTTTAAAGGTTCGATTAAAGTGTGTGCAAACCCTGAGATCAATCTTCACACATTCGGAGCGAATTGTGTCGACTCCATACATTCACGCTTTGGCTCCTAGACTTGTTGAGTTCTTGTACACTGATGCAGCGAGGAATTGCATGTCGGATGGAGAGTTGTCAATCACTCTGGAGACAATTGTTACTGTCGAGACGTTGATTGGTCTAGCCGAACCCCAAAGCAGTAAGCGTTTCTTTTATTAGGTTTATTAGTTGGAGGATAGTTGGTAATGTTTTGTATTTTGCTGTTTTTGCTGCGTATTTTAATATTAGGAGATATAATGCAAGGTAACTGCTTCCCTATTTCTTTGATTTTCGGACACAAAATACTGATTGCTAACTTTATTGCGTTTAGGAATACAAATGTTAACGCTGATTGTACCAATCCTAATAAGTTATCTGTTGGATGGCCCAGTTCTACGTTCTTCGGGGAAGCATGCATTGAAATTACATGAAGCTAGTTTGTATTGGTTAATGAGAATAGGACCTAAATATCCACAGGTAATTCTACTTCATACACTTTGTTTAGTATGGTAATAAATCGTACAACGATAATAAATAATTGTTTATTGTGTCTCTAGGAATTTAAGAAGCTAATGAGTCAATCTCCCAATATGCGAACCCGGCTGGAGGCAGCAGTCCGTTCTAGTCAATGTGTACAACCGAAGACACAGATTGACGTTGCTACCAAGCCTCTGTCGGCGCAAGCTCCGTCTATCAAACTGAAGACCGACTTTAGCAACTTTTCCTAAGCTGTCGTCTTCCTAATTCCAGCAGATTTGATCATTCTACTCATAGCCTATGAATTCTATATTGAAACAAGTGGAGCATTTATCTGATATAAATATAGGAAATTGTCGATTTTATAGAGAATTATTTGATTGTATTTAAACAGTATTCACTGTCGAAAGTAATATCATATGTATAGGAAACCCCAAGTGATTGTGTAGGATATACATCATGTCAGGAAATTAAAATGATTTTAAGAAGGTAGTTGTATTGTTTAATCCCTTGATGCTATTATCGTTGCGCATCTTTTAAACACGCCGATTCCAATACGCTACTCTTTTTCCCAGTATTATGGTCAGATACCATCCACCCAGATGATGGAATTTTGTATACCTTCATGGGAACAGTGAACTTTAATATAAATGAAACTTCTTGGAGAAGTCTTCTCACGTAAAACAAATGAAATACAATTGTATCAAATATATTTTCGTAAAGGTGTCTGCTTAGTTATATATTTCTCTTACATGTTTCGAAAGAACGCAGCAAATATAAGTTATTCCTATAATTATTATCACTCACGCGGATTCTCCTTCGAATCAGAGGCCTACATTGAATATAAGATATTTATTGCAAAGATCGATGCGCGTATCAGTCTAATAAGTAAAAATCACAAAACGCAATGTATATGTACAATAATAAACTTTCGTTGAATATACCCAACTAATAAAATTTCAATCGGTGCAACAATACGCGTCTAGAATTTCGAGGAAATTTCTCGTCCCTGTTCAGTGTTTTCTGTATTTACCTGTCGATCGCACCGAATGTCTTTGCAAGTGAAAAAATGAACACCACCGTTCCAGTTATATCATCATTACGTATTATTGGCGAGCAGTAAAATACTGGGCTTGGAACAAAACGTAACAAAAAGTAAATAAAAACTAAAAGATTTCGAGCAAACAACGTGTCTGTGGCAGCAGTCTGTACAATTGAAAAGCGCCCAGAACGCACATTCACGTCTTTTTAGAAAAATTGCACTGGGTTGCTAGCCGCATGAGCGACAGCGGTAAAATAACAAAATTAAAATTTAAACTTTGGCGTAACAAGCATTGCGAAATCAAACAATTTGCCTCACGTTTTAGCAAGCGCGCGGTGCGTGTGCCGCCGCTTTAGCAACGATATTCTTGCAAGTCGTTGATTGCTTGCGGACTTTGTCCGCGTCAATTTGCCTCCCCAAACTAATTTCCTACCTTAGCGTAAAGATTTGTACAGGTTTAGGAAATGTCATCAGGCTCGCTAGAAGCTATATATATACACCTGAGTCGATTTGTACTCATTAACTGGGATTCGCCATTCTGCATTTGCTCTGAGGAGTCAACTCAGAGCCGATGTTTGCTCTTCGAGGCCTTGATGTCGGCGTTGAAAGTTCGTGACTTGGCGCGGAAGTGCTTCAGATTCTGTTCGTAGTCGGGGTGAAGCATTGGCAGGTAAGCGTTGGGCGTGCAAAGTTCAGAATGCGTTTCGTAGAAGTTCTTGTAACCACCATCGATGAGATACACCTCTGGGTAGTTAAGGTATGGAAAGAATTCCTTGTTTTCTTGTCTGTCACTGTTTCTCAAGAAACGTGATCTGGAAAGGAACACAATCATCAGCAAAACAGTCAAAATCGTAAAAAATGACGAAACACAGATAGATGACCCATATTTGTACAACGTTCAGAATAGAACTTACAAATTAGGTGCCCGTTCGCTGGAGAATTCGCAGTGGAAGATGAGAATATGTCGTTTATTTTCTTCCTGCTGCAAATCCTCGGATTTGTTTTGTTTCAACAGCTCACTCATGATCTGTTCTTTGCAGTACAAGTTTTTTGCTCCCCTGATGTGTCCCCCTTCATATTCGTAGGGATAACGACAGTCGATGATTTTGTAGGAAGCGATTTTGCCATTGTACTCCCCAGCCATCACCTTAGCGACTGTCGTGGGTGTGATGGATTTCAAATCCCGGTGACGGCCATCAATAAGAGGCAAGCAGAAAGACTTGGTGTAATCACCAACCAGATCCGGTTCGGTGCTTGACCGGTGAATGGCGGTTTTGATTGTTTCCTGGGTAGATACACTGCGCTGGAAAATGGTCCTCGCCTCAACACGACGCACTGGTCTGTCAAAAAACTTGCTCCTCTTGATGGACACAGGTGAAACCATTTCAGTTGGTGGTTCTGGGCGCTTGAAACTGCGGACATCGGATTTATGGTTCTCGCTGCTTTCAATTTTGTTAAAAAGGCAACTCCTGGCACGGGAGACATTTGGAGTATTTCCAGTGCCAATAACTGAGAATGCCTTCCTCAGAGGTGGTCGGTTGATGGAGCACTTAGGCGAGCTTGAGATGAGGGCAATATCATTGGCGAGAGAGCCAGTAATCAACTTGGAAAACTCGCCGAGCAAAGGTTGACTCGGCTGATTCTCTGTGTCATTTTCGATGTCGGAAAGATCAATGAAATCCTCGCTCATTGAGCCAAAAGACAGCAGGCGACGTGGTGAGACTTTGTTCGATTCACTGGGACTGTATCCAGAGTCCTGTGTGTTGTTGTCGATGAGCTGGTCGAAGCTGGGACGATGCAATGTGAAGGAGCAGTTGGGCGAGCCACCGTCGCAGGACATCCGCGAGGGGCTGTTGTCGTACATTGTAGCTTCCTGTAGCTTCACTGGACTGCATTCTTTGGTATCCATTGCAAGTGACCTGCAGCACAAAGAACAAGCAGTTAGAAACGTGTTGTTGAACAGAATCAACAACAGCTACAACCGTTCGACTGCTTGGCTAGCACCACAAGAAAAAGTATAATAATCGTGACTATGGACGATATTACACCAACTCGACGAGCACTATCACTGGTTCAACTAGCCAATACTATAATATCTTAAGTCGAACGGTCCTCACGTGGTGCAAAACGTGAATCCGTAATAACCACAACACGACAATCGACAGAGGCTGGCGATGCAAAACACGTTCACAATCACGACAACTTACCTTGCAGATTGCTGAGAGTGATAAGTGTCCATATCCCAAAACAAAGCCATGGCTGATGCACGTCGCACTGAACTGATAAAGGTGAGTTTATGGTGTGTATCCAGAGCGCATTGGGGCGTGAAGAGCGTGTGAAAACGGCGCGAACGTAACGTCTGTCGGTGTTGATATTGGCGCGCACTTCGAGGCTGAGCTGCACCAACAAGCTGCACACTGAAGGGGCCTTCGCTGTACACTGATCTCCAACGGTCCGCGCGGTGCTTTTATACAACTGGATGGACCCCAGAATGGTAGAGTGGGGAGAGGGCTTTAACGTGCCCCAACGAAGGGCGCCAAATAATTTTCTAAGTCCATTGCCGGCCTAGGAAACGCAGAAAGAAAAGAAGCATAAAGTGACCAGAAAGATCGCTACCATGATGGAGCAAAAAGTATTTTATTACGGAAAAAGACTCACTGGTCACAGCGGCAATCATCAAATGGAGTAACATTGTAAAATACAGACAGAATGTTTATGGCAGTGCCTATGAAAGACCGAGACCCATGAAAGAGTTGCTGTTCTATGTTTAAGTGAATAGTTTAAAGTAGTGATGTAATGGTCATCAGTTATCTTTTGCACAACTTGCATGATAAAGTTTAAAATTGACATAAAGATAGTACAAGGTCAAGTGTGAAAATTGCAATATACAAATCTATTTCCTCAACCGTCATTTGTTTCCAATTCATAATATATGGTGACCACATTTAATCAAACCAACATCCAAACCTCATCCAGAAACTGTTAAAACCTTAACAACCAATTACGCCCATTGTTTATCCAAGCTAATCCAATAATCTTAAGCATATTAATAGTCTTCAGATCAATGTGAATACCTTGATCTTTACTTCGCAAATTTAATTTCATGCAACGACCCACCTGAACTTTGTGGTTCGCTTGATTGTGCCAATTTTCAATTCTCCTCATCTCAATGAAATCTTATTACCTCTAATCTCATTCTAATATACTAACATAGATTGAGCTGCTACTAAACATTAACTTTTGCATTTGTCAGACCTAATTACCACTCTGAAGGTGCATAATCTCAAGCAGCTTTTATTAGGGCGGAGATCAGATGTCATTGCGCATCAGGCTTCGATGGACACCAGGTAGATTAAAGTAGGTATAGATTGGGTTGAATTCGCCACAAACCCTTCGGAAATTTTAACGCTAAGGTGGGCACTGTATGTGGACAACGTAAATAACTAAGGGTTGGATAAGGCAGTAGATTAATAAATGCCAATGCATAGAGTGAATTTGATCGATTGTTTTATAACAATATTAGAGTGCTTCAAATGATACAACGTTATGATTTTGTCGTTGGCTTGACTAATAATACTATAAAAAAGATAGAATGTGCCTTACTGAGTAAGGTAACTTCTTTACCGACCTCAAATTGAAGGCTATTTGAAGGCTTTAGAATTGAATATTTCATGCATCAAAAACTTCCGACTTGCAAGTCCACACTTTAAGACGAGTTGTCACCAAAAACTAATTACTGGTCCTTGACCAAGACCCTTTTCCAAAACCAAGTTTCTTTTATTTCCACACATTGTTACGTACTTCGCCCCAGCTAGCAAATTCCTCACAAATTTAAGAAACCATGCGGGGGCCTTGTGTCTGCAACCAGTAATCCCTCCACGGTCATCTAATTAAGAGGGTAGCGCATTTGCAAAAGCAACTCCCTCAGTATACTTGTCATGCGTTTGTCTCCTCAGCTTTCTATTCATATCTGTGCTCTAATAAGATGCGATTGTTATGCGTAACTGGTCATCCTCATCCCAGGCTGTGCTCCATATTCGGAGGAAGATTTCGCACAAGGTTCCCATGCCGAGATGCGGAAGACTTCCCATCGCCCGATTGTACCTTAATCGGAGATTCTCACGGGCCCATCCCTCGAAATTCGGGCGCCAGCGGACTGATACAGATAGATTTGTGGCGCTTGCATCGGAAGCTAGAGGTAGCCACAGAAGAGAAATGCACCCCAAATCGATTTGTCGAGACATACGATGAAATGAAACCAGGCCGGAATCTCCGAGAGAAAGTGAGTGTTTGGCATTCCCGTAGCAATGTATGAAAGGAAAGCTTGATACCTTTATTAAAGCACATTGAGGCTGTGATAGGTGCTTTTATTTGCGTGACATTCGACGGTTTGTGGTGGCTTTTTCGGAATCAATCTAAAACAAATGCAGAGCAACATATACAACCTAGGGTTTACTTAAAAAGTACCTAAAAGATAAATAATTTAGCCAAATCAGAACAACAGTTCTTAGTTAAAAAAACAAAATTAATATCAAATAATATTTATTTTTGTAAATTCCAGAAAACTCAATAATGACTAGCACTTGGTTCAAATTGAATCCGAAAAGCATTACCAACCCTTTACCAGCTAAAAAATTTCCTTCAACATGAAAATTACCTTATTATTGAATTGCCAATTTATGGCGGTTTATATATTTTTACATTTGTTTCTGTTAAATATGATTAAGACCTTTTCATTTCTTCGAAAAAATAGTAATATCACTTCCCATCCTTAAAACCTCCTCCACATCAAATTAGTACAAACATGTCCACATTCGTATAGAAGCTAATTATTCCTCTCAAGTGTCAGTTACTTTTCCGTTTCAAGAAACGTTAATTTTCGCGCCGGAGCAAATCACACATGTCCATGGGGGTAAATAACCCCGTTGCTCCTATCAACCTCAACGCACGTGTCTAACGCCAGCAGTAAATTCATTGAAAATGCACGGGCACCACCACACTTGGCGAAACAATCGAACAAGTTGGTCACCTCCAACTGAAAGCAACCGAACAGATGCACCGACCTTCTAATCAAAACCGTCCTCTTATATACAAAACGTGCTTTCATTTCTCCAAAATCAACTCACTCTGGTATCTATTGGACCAGAGGTAGAATGTAGAAATCAGTTAGTGCTAACAACGAACTAATTTCGTCGCGATTTCACCTCGAAGCTTGAGCTTGAGAACATTGTGATATCCCACGACGGGCCGTTTTTTGAGAACGAGTTGGGATAGTCCGTTGTATGCTTAGTAGTCCAGCAAGCCGAACAACCCCGTTAAATTCTCACCGATTGAGGTGCGATATCAAAAAGTGGCCCGTACGAGAACCCCGCGAAGGAGAGAAAGGGCGACAGGTAATTCCGTTGCGAGGAGTTTTCAACTATGACCTGAAGAAGTCCAACCATGTGCCCGAGGGATACTCGGGTATCTAGTTGCTTAGGACTAGTTTTCAGCCAGGACGCACAAGGTGCATGAGGATAATGTACAAATACAAGTACATAGTGAAATCCTAACGTGCATGGACTACAATTGCATATGAAGTAAAAGTACAGGGTGAGATAGGAAGCAGCTAATTACTGAAAATTAGCCCAAGAAGGAAGGTTAGGCTTTTGAAATGTAAGGATAGTAAATTGTCGAATTTACGCTGATTTTCAAATGTGTTTTCATGGTGCTTACGCTTGGTTTATGTTTTATTGCGTTCAAATTAGTATCACTTGGTATGTACTCTGATTAGATTGTTTGTGTGCAATTCCCGTATATATAGGGCATGTGTACTCACCCCAAACTTGTCGTTTTTCAGCACAGGACAGCTGCAAGGCCGTTGCGTGTATGACCTCGCACTTGGTACGCTGAAAAATCGCTACCCCCTCAAACACTCCAAGTTTCCATCTCTAACGAGCAGAATTGTGCGCGCAAACCTCCTAATTAGCTATGTTACCCCTCGAGATTTGCTCAACATCTCATTTGGCAACTTGTTGTAATTGTTTTGGGTGACGTTTAGAAAGTTAACGTACGCATTGCGCGCGTCTTTTCAACCCCGGTGACATACGGCAACGGTTGCCATATGCAGTTATCGACGCGGGTAATGTATGCGCCGGGGTAACAAGTGTTTGCTCGCGACTAAGTAAGTAGCGCACTTTGAGGACGCCGGCCATGTGCGCACGAGGGTGTCGCGGTCCGCCGAAGCGCGTCGGGGCATCTGCGCGGGGCACCAGGCTAGCGTTTAGCCCATCTGAAGCAATGGAAACAGTAGAAGGAAACCACCCTGAACGGAATTAAAACAATTACCTCATTATGGATATTTTTAAGGGACTTCAACTGGTTACTTTTTAGGTATATATTACACATACTTGGAGGTTAGGAGAACCTGTTGATAACACTGCTCTAGGTGTCCTATGACGAGACTTTCAGAGTTAACAACATCTCAAACATAATTAGCTAAGTTACAAAATTATGGAATCATTATGGAGGGTGTACTTTAGATCAAATTTTTTAAGGTACCATCAAGTTTCAGACATGTACCAATCACCAACAACTACTACCGGTGTCCTTTATTTGGTCTAATGCACAAATATTGATAACATTCATCTCCTAAAGGTTCTTCAACACCACAATACAACTGATTACTGCTTATTGATGGGGAACGAGTGTACTGAGGTTAAGTATACCTACTGATATTGCAGGTGTTGTAGGTGTCCAAGACATTTAAGACCTCTAATCACCATTAACCACTTTTCAAACATGATTAGCCGGGTCACAAAGTTATAGGTATTATTTCAGGAGAGTCCATTACATCATAACCTCAAATAATTGAAGGTACCACTAAATTTCAAACTTTTACTATACACCAAGTACAGTAACTCATTGATAACTTCCTTAAAGATATTCTTCCGTTTGACTAATATGCAAATATTGATAACGTCTTTCAACCCCCATGATCGAAAATCTTCGCGCGCGCTCAATAAAATTCGGTTGGTAATTTGCGTCAACGAAGCAAAAATTCAAATTGGATATTATATCCACTACAATATCGCATCGCATAAGAAGGACTTCAGGACAAAAGGCGCCGGCTCGTGCTCCATTGTAATAAACATTTACACCCCTCACAGCGATGTATGCACCTCTGTAGATGTGCAGAGTGTACACACAGCAAAGACGCGCGAAAGCCGCAGCAGATGCAACTACCCCTCGTCTTTGCGAAGATGCTCTACGCGCCCCTTAGCTGATAAGGAGGGTGATCTTAACGTATCCGATTCGCCCGCCAAAAACTTCCGTATTCCAGGTAGTTCCGGATGCGAGCGCGCGCGAGA
>JAODGC010000004.1:5545411-5586627 GCA_027574925.1 Ecitoglossa quadriceps
CGCGAGAATAGCCAGCGAAAGGGGAAGCTGCATACCATCCCGAGGGTGCAATGCGCAATCTTATAAGATTTTCTAACCGCCAAAAATTCACGCATTCGCTGCGGACAATACGCAATCAGAGTTCGTTACGTCATGATGGGAGCAACGTTTCCTTGATGAGATGGTTGCTAAGGTGTGGGATGAGGTATCAAAAGGTGGGCTTTGTCGAACTGGTTCACGGCAAATTAAAAACAAGTGCAATTCCTGCTCACAAATTGTACATGTGCGAATTTATGGCGATGATAATCATACTTCATTAGAGGGTAAATCTACTTGAAACAAACTCGTTAGCTGAAGTTGTAAAAACCTACATGGTCTACACTCATTAAAAAACCCATGTTTTTAGCAACTATACTGGTACCCTCTAATTGATGAAGTACCACTTTGCCTGTTAAAAATCCATTTGCTTTGCTTTCTCTTGCGTTCAACGAAGGAAATGCCCTGGAGCCAATTAAAAACCCTAGAATCTTCAAGGTATTATCAAATTCCATGTCACTACTAAACAAGGCTTTTTAATCCAACACTTGATTAACCAATAAACAAAATCTCCCAGTGAAATCTAGCAAATGAACTCTCAAGGTATGCCCCCAAACTCGCTTGGTCATTACATCATTGGTCATTAACCAGATTTGCTTAAAATTGCCTAAAATGGAATAGGGTAGGATCGTGAGAATCATGGTCATCAGCTGTCCTGCCAATGGACAATCTTAATACCATTTTACTCAGTTGAAACCCCAAACTGAAATTTTTCAGATTAATGGTAGGCTAGAGTAAGGTATGACCAATATCAGAAGATGACAATGGTCAGTCGTATGGCATTATATAGGGGCCTACTTTTGCAGTCGACTTTCTCCGTTAACTTCCTTACATATCCAGGAAACGTGTGAACCACCTTGAAATAACGAATTTATCTGCCTAAAGCGGTGAAGTCGAAACACTTGAAGATTACATTTTGTCAACTCTTTCTGTACTTATAGAACATACCAGCATGCGCCACACATGTGCGCTGTGTTTGTTGGGATTGTGTAAAGTTTATATGCATTTCAAGGCATAATACGTGTTACTCTTGAATAATAAACGCGATGAGGGTGCAGTGTTTTCATTACTTTGGTGGGCTGAACATGCGCGCGGGTTTTTAACTCACTTGTCTGACCACATTCCGCGGAGCTGAGCCAAGCAAGGAGCGGAAAGAGAAATGCATCTCACCACATCTCATGATCGTAACCATCTTAACGACCAACTTGAACCCGAGCTGCAGAGATGAAAAGAGTAAAGAGCTGTGTCTTGAAAGCAGTAAGGAGTAAGATCAAGTTGGAGGAAAACCGTTGGATGAAGCGACTTAAGTCGAGATTCAGGCGGACGCTTCCAAGGCTAAGGAGATTGTGAAAGAATAAACAGTTCGCCTTGAAGCTGGTTTTGTCGGCAATTCAATGCGCCCTCATCACATGCATAGAGTGCCCTGCTGTTCCTGTTGCACTGATTGTATAATGTCGACAGCAGTGCGCACACTGAACGTTAATTGTTGAGCCAGTTGCGCAGGAAGTTGTGGCTTCCTTTCAGGCTCAAATCACACATCAGCACATCCTTTGGTCAACAATAACCTTGACGCGTTGAAATCTACACCAAATAGACACTTATCAAAAGTGCACCAAAATAGAACAAGATTAAATCACCGTCGTTCGGAATGGGACGTTCTCTTAATTCAATTTACTTCAGGGCTCCTCTGTTTTAACTGCATCCACAATTGAAAACAAACAGAGCACCAATAAAGCGTTAAGCTCTAGTGCTTCTAGTATAACCGGCCTCAGTTACAGGTTGCAGACGACTTAAGTCAGTTGAGCTTTTTGCAGCTAGTGCACAGCGTTGTACCCGCGCGCTGGTAGCTCTCAGTAACGCTCAGGGCCTTTGACAAGCTTTATGATTTCAGCGCGTTCAGCACATTAAAGCGCCTTGAACTCGCGACGACCGTTGGGCCGCACCCGTTGGAAACAAATGAACGTCTCGCTTGGACTTTGATGTGCGGCAAGTTTAAAAACCGGACGATTGTTTTCGTTACGTCCTTTTCTAGAAAGAAACCAATGTAGGAGCTGATGCAGATCATGTACCAGCATCTATAACAGACTTAAGTCATTTGAGTAATTTTAATCGTTTCAAGTTTCTACTGAAACCAACTCACACACCGAGTGTGTTGTAATGTAAATTCATTTTAATTGGAAATTTGATTTTCCTTCAGAGGAACTCCGTGGGGAGTTTAAATAGGAGGAACCCAGTTCGACACACATAGCGACTCCAACTTATGGTACAACCAGGTACCATCATTGTTTCTTCCTCCTACGCAGTATTTTCTGCTTTTTAGAGAAGACTTGATCATTTTGGTTTTCTGTTTCTCCGTTTCTCTATTCCTCCTTCAATGTTTTATTGTGGGTTGTGTTGGAGGAAGCAAAAAAGAATTTTAAGAGCAAGTTGTGTGGCTGTAGTTGAAGAGCTTTCAGGCTTGGTTCATTACGTGGGCTATTGTATAAGATGACTCTGTCCACTTTAACCATCTTGAGCGTTGTCAGTCTGCGTCCGTTATGAAGGTTACAAATTATGAAAGCAATTGCTTACATATGCCTAAAATAAACCATTCCTCAGTCTGCAAGGTCAACTAATTTAACCCCAAATTTATCATTTCCAAGTTGACAACTTGAGACTCGCAGAATAATCTAGCGCAACCTTTTGTTTGACACATTCTGGAACAAGTCAATGCCTTTGATACACCCGCAAGCTACACAAGTTGTCTATTGTTTTCTCGTTGATTACCGGATGTCTCTTCTATCCGGTCGGGTGGACGACGTGAATCCACGCACCTACATATCAAGATACCCGACCATAATACAATCATTTCCTTATTACACCACTTGTGCTTTATTCCAACGACTCGCTTCTTTGCTTCTTTTCTTGTCATCACGCTCAATGCGCATGTGTACTACGTGTGCTTGCTTCTTAAAGCAAAGGGATTATTCAAAGTTACCGCATCTTATTTACTTTATTCGCCTCTGCATTGTGAATGATTTTGCATAAATCATACCGAAATAGGATTACTGTTGATAGGATTATGATTATTATGTTGGGATTGTTTAATGCCATTTCCTCACTTGGAATTCCAACGAGTGACTGAGCTTTTTGGCGGCCTAGGCTTTGAGTGATTCGATTCTTTACAATATTTTTACATGCATCGGAGACTGGTCCATGCTGGTATTTCCGGAAAATCTTTTTTACTCTTTCACGTCTATGGAGAGAAAATAATCCTTCAGACGGAGCAAAAACTTTCATAGACTGGATGCTTAAGCTTGGGAGACTTGGGAGAGGAATTTAAATGTCTGGAGACGGGATACAGACCTTGAGACAGCCACCAGCTGATGAACAGACTTAAGTCAACTCAATCCCAGTTGCTCGACCAATCAACCAACATTTCTATCTATATTTGGTTCACGATCAAATGTGGAAATATATACAGAGCTATTAACACAATGATAAGAATTCCTAATCTTAATTTACAAGCGATCAGTTTATTGGCAAACTCGGGAAGATCTTTGATGGTAAGTAAGGCCATTTGGATGGGTGGTTAATACCATTTAAATATTACGACCGGACCCACATCAGAATACGAATGCCGCACTAGTCAAAACGTGTCCTTGGAAATTTTCCAGAATTAGCCATTCCGGCTTGGATTTACTGTGGACAAAACTGTACACGTGTAGACACACTGTCACCTACTACAACCTGGGCAATATGCAATGAATAGAAATTTAAATTAAGGGCATGCGACCTGAATAAGAAAAAGTTTATTCCGGTGTTTAATTTATAAGTGATTAGTGTATTAGGCATGTTGGGATTGATGTAACACCTTCATGTACACCTGCTAAATCTTTTTTATTCGTATGGCAAGCCAGAAAATGCAAAAAGAAACCATCTTCATGCATGATCACTTTTCTGGCTATGCCAAGCAATGAGCATTGAGCAACACCTGCTCTTTTTAAATAAAACAAAATGTGAGAAACCAGCATCATACGTTTGAGATTTTATTCATTTCATGCATCCTTGACTTTGATGCCAAAGACATGGATTTATTTGGTCGATTTTCCACGTGTATCGACGTCCTAAAAAAGTAGATTGGGAGATAATTGCACTGCATGATCGCGCTTGTTTTTCGGTGTAATTTTCTCGCAGACTAGTCAGAAAAACGTGTAAAACAAGCAGTGAAGCTCGACGTGACTGAAATTCAATCTGACTTACTCACATGGCTTCTACTTGAAGACTTTTTGGACCTTGTCGCGGATGTGAGTTTCATGCTCGAACAAACCCAATCTGTCTACTGCCCTTTGGCCACAATTGATTTTCTAGCGTCCCCAGCGACGGAGGACAAACACTAAAGATCATTACTCAACTCCTACAAAGTGACATTTTGCCATGCAAATTCTTTCCTATGGATGCTTAATAAATTGCACAGGAAGAGAGTTCTTCCAGCACAAAGTCGTATCTCAAGAATAAGTGTATTTATCGTTCATCCCAAGTCAAGTCCTTAGATGTGTTCGCTAACAAAGTCGATGTCATGCATTCTCATCCGGTGCACTCTCCACTTTTGCGGCAAGTTGGCAAAAAGTCGGTGCACAATGCACACACAAAGCAGAACGAAATGGTGAATACCAGATGATAATTGCTTCCATGAATATGCAGAAAATGTATGTACAAAAGCAGCAACTTCTTGCGACCTCAGCACAAAGTTGAAATTTGCAAACAAATCAATCCTAAACAAGCAAAGCGCTCTAGTTATCTAAATAATTGCAATGTAATTGATGGCTAGACCTTCTTAGAAAAGTCCCAAAGTTTGAAACAACAGTCGGCTTTCACATTCCGAAGCGCCGGGAACTTGAAACAGATTCCATTGACTTGTTGACCTGCTGATAAAATCCATTTAATCTTTTAAAGTCCGCGTGAAATAACAAATTGTTTTGCTGATTCTGCATATTTCATTCAACCACTCAACGCAACAAGCAGGGAATTTATAATTGTGCTTTATTGCAAGTGACGTACTTCGCCGACACTTTCAGCTGTTTGTCGGCGAACAGGGTTAACAATCAGTCAAAGAACAGGTCTGTAACGGCTGTAGAAACTTGATTTTTTTTCAACTGCTGCTGCTTTCTTGTGCACTTCAGGACAAATTCGATTGTATCCACGTGAACAATACGCAATCGATTTGGCAGGCATTGCGTCGTAAACGGGTTAAAACGGTGGAAGAAGTGACGGATTTACACGCTTGCCAGACGCGCTCCCAAGGAAACTTAATATCGCACATCAATTCTCATATTTTCGTCATGTTGCAAGCGAATGTTTCTTGGGCCTAGTGCACCCGTGATTGAGAGTTGACATATTTGTGGCTGCGTTGACTTTACGCATTTACAACCGCTGATCAAAAGCTAAAAGGTGAGCACCACGTGAAGCAAATTGCATCAAGGCGGGACGCCTTAGCTTTGCTGACCTGTGGTACTGCGAGCTGATGTACCTAAGTTTAGCGCACTTAGCATAATCCCTAGGCATACGACATTGTAAATCAGGATGACATCATAAAGTTGATTGGGAACATTGGGGAAGCGTAGCAAACACGAAGCACACAGGTGAAATACTTTATGTGCGGAATAGACTCATAAATTTCTCCAGAATCGGTCGGGAAATGCCGAAAGGTAAATTATTTCATTTCGTGTTATAAACCACTCGATTACGTGCAATTTGTACCTTGAAGTAGAATCCGCGTTAGGGCAACAAGGTACCTGCCACATACCACAGTTTCGCGCCAAAAAATTCAGGAGGAAAAAATATGCCGTATCATATTTCATCCTTCTATACTTGAGTCTAAAATCCTAGACTACTAGACTAAGTTCCTAATAATATTTGCGAATATAATAACCACTATCAAGTTTCATTTAATTTCCTTTCCAAAAGTATTTCCCAAATAAATAACTTGGAAGATTTTAAATCTGCACACAAAGTAAAAATCAGCATTCACTTTGAAAGGTAAGTTTCATCAGTTTAGAACATTAGTTCTGCTTTTTCATTCGCAAACTTATTAACTCGGATCTTTATTGTCTTGCCTGACTTGTCCTACTGTCGTCCTGTCTTCGCGTGGTCAAGAAAGAGACTAATTACTCTTGGTACACCTCATGCAGTGCATTTGAATAGAGTTCCATATACCAGTAACAACCTGAACGGCCGAAGATGTGCTAAGCCGACGCAACTCTTGACGCAAAACAAAGCACCGAAGAGATCCCAAGAGATAAAAATAGAATTGAACATGCCGACGATTTTCCCGCCCAAAATATCAACGACCAACGCGAGGCCAACGCACCATGCCAAGCATCAGGAACCAGAATATTGATCGCTTAACTAATTTTCCGCTGGGAGGAAAAGAAAGAATTCGATTCTCAAATTTCCGACGCATCAGGTGAAGGAAAATCAATACAACTATCAACAATATATTCCTTTATGAAAGAAGGCACTGAGGATTGTATCCTGTGACTTTGAAAGTTTACAGGTGGCTAGATTGTCAAGAAATGCGTTGAGCTTGGGAAAAATCGCGAGATGTTGTATTCGACCGCTTTTGAAGAGGACGATCAAACAAAGAAAATAAATAAATCCATCGCGAAGAAAGCAACCCAAGAGTCGAGCAAGGCAAGCCAAATAGTTGCTTGACTCGCTTTAGAATTGAGATTCGGGCACCTTAACACAACAGGTATCTGCGTTTTATCACTCTCGACCACATATCACCAAAGAGAACCATGTATGAGGTATCCCCAACAATATAGGGACGTAGAAGAGACAGAGCCAGAGAGTGTACAGAGTGAGGGAAGACGATGAGACCTTTAAATTCTACTTCTTCTTGGAATCACTGCGTCGAAACCCAAGACTTTTAAATGAGCCACAATCAAGGCCCATATCAGCTGACTGCGAACGACTTTTCCCATGGCCCTTTAAAAGCACACCACGCGGGTGGCGTCCTCGGCTTTGACCCGACAAGTGCAAGGAAACAAATCGTAAAATGCCAGCCATCTTTTCTTCGGACTGGAGGCTTTTATGCACGCCCAATACGAGACTTCCTGTCCGCCAACAATTACCTTACACGAATAACGCCATGCTTCACTTGAATGCATGTGGATCGGGGAAAAAACGCGATTGTGTTGGCCGTATGATTTCAGAGCAATGGATACAATTCCCACTTGGCTGGCCCCTCGGGCATTGTAAACTTTAGCACAACAAATAGAGATGCTTAAGAATGTGCGGAAAATGCGATCGCCCACAATTGGGGGTATTTAGCACCGGTGTGAATGAAATTAGTTAGAAAAGGGTGGCAAAACATGTGGGACAAAGCAGCGATCCGAACAGAACCTCAATCGGAAGTTGATACATCCGAGGTGCAACAAGAAAGGATTGACTTACCAGCTGAATCTTTGAGTTATAGACATATTATATGGTAAGGTTTCAGGAAGGTGATAAAAATTCCTGAAAAACTTATTCTCACCGAATATTAGCACAACCGTCACAGTGCTATCACAGTATCTGCAATGGTCGAGAAAACACGTTCCTCAGTAAATGTATCAATTGCTCACAGTGGAGATTAACGCATTCCGTGATCATATGCTCGACAGACGCTTGATTTTGCCGACAGCACAATTAAGCACTTTGTGCTTTTCGTACTTAAGTCCTTTTATCTACTCTCCATTGTATAGTTTCGTCTAGTGACTAGTGCAAGGTTGATCCGCATAGGAAAGCAATCGTAATCTCAGATTCTCGCATTTTTTGCTTTGATTCTCAGTGTGGGTTCTTTTTGGTCTCCCGCCTTGGACCGCCATCGAGCCCACAAAGACGTCACGAACGTGTGGGAGAAAATAGCACATGCATTCAACTTGTTCGCTTCCAATTTCTCGCATTGAAAGCAAAGCATAAGTTGGTATTTTATTGCTGTAAGAGAGGTAATTCCGGACTAAGCATCACTGAAGAATGAAAACAAGTAGTAGCACGATTTTGAGGAGCATTATAGGGGTTGTTTGATGCTGTCAATTGGTATTTAAGTAAATTGATAGGTTGGGTAATATTTTGGCGCCAAAATCTGGGCTCGTTTCGAGGCAAAGAGCAGCAACCCACATTAGAAATCAAACTTGTAGTTGTTGTAGATAATATGGTAACTTAATGGACAGTTGCCAGATTTATCTATCCGGTATTATCTTTGATCAAATCGTGAGAACTGAATGTCTAGGCTTTTGTTCAATTTTGTTCAGAGATTATTCACCTAAAATATCAAAATATTATAATTGTCGGTGATATTTATGGTACCCTAACCTGGTGTAAAGCTTTCAGCATTTTCGGAAAAGTACCAGGAAGTCTGAAAGCAATAAATTTTATCGTGAGCTCAGGTGTACACCAGATTAACATCCAATTTGCGAGTATCGTAAAGCAGATTCAAGCTTAGTGGCGTCATTTACAACGGGAGCAAAATAAAAGTCAAAGGTATGTATGGTGAGCAAAACATAAGGAAACGTGCCGAAAATCGAACAATCGTTAAATGAATCAAGAGGCTCATAATTTTAGACATCAGAGGACTTTTAAACACTGATTTTTAATGGTTTACTGCCCAGGAAACATTGAATGTCTCCGTAGACGAAGCACTTTAAAGATTTTTCCAAAACAGAACCAAGGCAATCCCAGCAAAAGGTCATCATTTCCAAGCCACAAGTTGTTGGTTCGGTTCTTTAAGCAATTTAGAGATGGAGTGATAGACAAAGAGGGAACGAAGAGGGACCAAAAGTCTTGAGAGCAGGTAGTTTGGGAAAAAAATTTAAAGGGCGAACAAATCAGCTGATTTTTTTTTCTTTTCCAAGATGCCATAACTCAAGCTTTCAATAAATAAATTTAACGTTTATTATCACTAGAAGATGAGGTTTATTTAGAGAAGGAACCTTATCGCGTATAACCGCTTTAAGGTGAAGATAATGTAGGCAAACAGAAAATTGGCGGGAAGATCAACTGTCTTCCCGCCACATAGAAGACATGAGATTGTGATAAGAACTCATTCAGTTAATATAGAGCGATTTCTGGACGCCAGAGAAATAGATAACCAATGGCCTACGGTTTATGGAAGTTGGCTGGAAGCCAATTCGAATCTGGCTGACTGCGATTTAAAGGGCCTGAATATTTTTGGCGGGATCCCAGCTGATTTGCCTCTGAACCCTCATCTCGTTTCAGCATCTCGAGCACGTTTACCAACGCCCAAAACCAAACAAAATTGCCTGCGATTACTTTGGAGCATTCCGACACTAGACTAACCTTCAAAGGCCCTCACAGCGTGCATGGCCCATCTCTCTCATCGCCTTTCCTTTTAAATGTATCAAACTTGTTGGATTTCATGCCTTTTTCAGGGGTTTTAAACGTGCCGCTTTGACACTCTCAGCTGATTTTATGATTCTGCTTAGAGCCAAGAAAAACATCTTGTCCGATCCGAGAGAGAACCCATCTCGCATCCCAGGCATTTGTGTGCACCATGCGTGATTCCATTTCACATTTCAACCTGTCTTTGAGAGAGCCCAAAGCTTGACAAAAGGGGATGCGTAGGTGTTCCTCAGCATCATCCCTCTTGCTAAACAACAACGCTCCGATCACAAAGCGGGCGGACCTGTGCGGTTTAATCACGCGCACATTAGGAATTTAAAGGGCCTGCCAACAATAACCTGCTCCCAAGAAGAAGTCGTAACTTGTTCATGCTCAAACAACTTGTCTCCGAAGGGGGCATTGAGATTCAAAGATTCAACGTCTTACAAGAAGGTCATCAGTTTGCTGCATTTTTTGGCGAAGCGACGTGGGAAAGTGTATGATCTGGCGCTTAGCACACAATTTGCTACAATACGTGTCTGGACACTGAGAATAATGTTGACCATTGGGCGATGGATATGGGTGGATATTGTGCAAGGACAAAGACGACAATGGATGCACTAGTGAGGTGTGTGGGAGTTTGCAGTGGTGGAGTTTGATTAATATGCATGTGAAAAAGTTGGGAAACGTGGCATTAGATTCGCTGGTAATCGCAGCAAAGATTTTACTAATGGTTATCTAATAATCTGTACCACCCACGAGTTAAATGCCACGAAGCAAGAGACTTGTGTACACTCAACTCAACTTAGACTCAACTGAATAATATCTACATGTAATTAATATTAATAACAAGCCGCCTGTTTATTATCTTTGCACATGTGGTGCCTGAGGCTGTGTAAACTGAACCGATAGATTGTTTAATCAACCAACGTTGGCAATTAAAAATCAGCTGTTTTCCAACTCGTACTCAACGTAAGCGACAAAGTACCATTCTTTCCTTTGTATTTTGAATCATTGCTTGGAACAAGTATGCGCAAATTTAAAGACCACATTTATCCTGTCTTTGACATTGTTTAACCTTCCTTTATTGTCCATGAACAAACAGTGTGTTGACACTTGGGAGGAAGCTTTCTTCAGGTGGAGAAAGACGAGAACAAAACTTGTTTACACCGTTTAGTATTACCAATTGTTTCCTTGCCGATTTACTTTGCAGATTATGTAAAAGCGGATGAGATTTTCTTGACGACGTGTAGAATATGATGAATCTTGTCATGGACAAAATGGTGTCCTATGGTGAGGATTAGATGTTGGAGTGAACAATACAAGAATAATAAAACGTCGCCAGTGTCTATAGTGTCTACACGGAAAGAATGTTTCATTTATGCAAAAAGCACACTCTTCACTGGATATATTAATGTACTTGTTAGGAATAAAGATGTTCAACATGCGAGGCACACATGTGGGTTTGTTTAGTATCCAAACAGACGTTCGTTGCTGTCGCAGTTAGGGCATTTAAGAGAATCTAAACATAGATTTCAACTGTGACTTTGTAGATGAAGCAAATCGGGATGCACATATGATAGTCAACATCAATTATTTGCACAATTTATGATAGTGTGCTATGAAGTGAGCTTCGAATGTCACTCGTAGAGCTTCTCATCAGCTTGCGAATAACAACCTTGACCAATTGCAGGAAAATAAATGACATCATTCACATCATTCGCAAGTGCACAATTGCACGGCTGGTTGTTAATAAAACCCATTTAAAATAAGTACTTTTCTTTTGAAATTATGACATTTCCAAGTTGGCAACATTTGGCATTCGTTAAAGCCGCAACAAATGAGGGAAAGCCCGCTGCAGGCGAGATTGTCTCAAGGAAGAATTACAACTTGTTTGATTTTAAGCAAGCCTACACTGCTCAAATTAGATTGGATAACTGTAAAAAGGAGTGTTGGCCAACGCAACGCAAAGTCTACTGAAAGCAACTGAAATGAAACCCAAATGCTGTGTACCACTCTGTACTTGGTAAACTTGTACGTGCTATCCTGCAGAGAGTAGAGCTCTGCAGAACTGACACGATTCTCTTCCGCGGGTGGGAAGTGGAGGCAGACGAGTTTTCAACCGCCACTTCGTACAATGAACTTCTCCCAGGAACTTCTCTTCACGAAAGATACGCCTGCATGGCCTGCAGTTACATCTTGCGGCCCAAGTCATCTAAAGGTGCACAATCAGCACACACAGCTTCATTGCGGTTACACAAGCAGATGATGTAGTTATGCCAAGCGAGAAGAGACCAAGCGTAATTATTCTTTGGTCCAATGCTCTTTTTAATGAATACTGAGTAAATAAAATATGACTTGCGTGCAGATGCTGTCTGTCTTGTCCTGAGGTGCACAAAGTATGTAGTAGCGTTGGAGAGCAGTTCAGGACTAGTTATATGGTGAGGAAGCAGAAAATAACATGGAAAAGGAAGATAAACGAATGAGAAAAATCTGCTGCAACGAATTGTGTCCTCATCAATCACATGTTCGTGCAACAGATTACTACGCCCTTCAACTTCTTGCCATTTTCCAAGCATAAGATAAATGAAAGAACTTTTAAATTCCTAAATTAAACTTGAACTGCATGTTGATTAAACAATCTCGGTAGTCAGTTGACAAGCGTTGTTGACGCTGACAGTGCGATTGCAGCTCATCGGCCGTTAGGAATTCGATAAAGTGTGGGCTGATAACTTTTTAGCGGGAAAAAAAAAGTGCGCGAGCACCGTGGAAATTCCCTTGAGATTGCTGAGGCTTCATTTCTTCATATACAGACACAAATCATACGACAGAATAAAGTGCGAATATGCAACAATAGAAAGTTTCGTTTTGGGACCTTACTTAAGATCAATTAATTTGTAAGACCTTAAAGACATTGAAGGTGTCAAGAAAGATGGAACCAGTTAACAACTCAACATGACTACAAATTTCATGTTTATCATTATGTAATAAATTCAATTAGAAGGTAGTATAACCTTAAGAAGGGAAGTGATTCCTTCCTACATATCTTTCTTCTCAAACAAGACCCTAAAATGCCAAGAATCGAAATGCTTCATATTGTCTTTTTTATTGGTAATCATCTCGTCCTAAGCTTACAAATAAATGAAGAGATGTGTAGCATGTGTTCGAATAGAATAAAAACCGTTGAAACTCTAGTTTTACTTGACTTCTTCATATTAGACAATTTGCAACATCTAACGCTCCTAGATATGCATTTAGATTCAGAAAGCTATCGTCTATTCTTTACCGGTCAGTCTCGAGTTCCTTGATGTCTTTCGGTCTTGGCCCTAACCGCCACAGATCCAAAAGGGAATTGAAATTCGGGTCGTTACCCTATCGAAAAAAACCTGACACGAACCGGTTCAGCTATGTTTCAAAACATTAAACACCATATCACTTGGTATACTGCACTGAGTTTTAAACAATTAAGAAACATTTAAATGATGCCAAATCAAAAAGGATTTTAATCCAGGACCACTTTGTAGCTTAGGTCATTACCAGCTAGAATTAATGGTTTGTGTAAGAAGTTCATATCTTTGAAGTGTTTGAGAATTCTAAGCTTCTGTGGCTTCGCTGATTTTACCTGATTGTTTTGGCGGGAAGGAAACAAAATAATAAAAACAAACCAATTCAGTCTCTCTTTCTATGCGGTTCTATTCGATGGTGCTCAGTAATATTTGTAACTCTGACGGTTTTATGTTGATATACTAAACACGTCTACATTTCTGAATGCAATTCATGGAATCATTGCATAATTGGCGCGAAAATCGCCCGGGAATTGAGTCACAAGAGCCATACACTGAATAACACTAATTAAGTGTTAACTTACTAGAAATATGCTGGTACTTGTTATTTTATCCGCGGAGACGATTTAATATGAGATCTACGAATTGAAATATTTGTTTGCAGAAGTAGAATCGGAAACGATTCACTATGGAATTTGCAATTACACGCAGTTATGACGAGGATATTATTGGCTGGTTGTTTGCAAAGAAATCAAATACCCATTGAGAGAAATGCTGAGATTAATACAGAATAGGAGAAGAAAGTCACAAATCATCATATCTTCTAGTTATATCTTCTAGCTTGCAATTAGTCACAGCGTTTCTTAAAGTTGGTACTCTAGACTAGAAGTTAATATTGTTACAATGTCATAAAAAACATTTGCTTTAAGTGTGGCTTAACATATACCGGAGATGATTCTGCATCCTTTCCGCTGAAAACCTTATACAGTGGACCTGTTTTTTGGCCATAGTTGCGGTGTACCAGATGAATTTCATCAGGAAAAGCGCGCCAAAAGTTAACAAGCACCGACTCCACCCAAAAACCTACAAATCACTTTCGATACCAAAAGCTCCTCGGTAATTATCTTCTCGAAAACACACGCATGTTGAAGTTAAAACAAGAACCCGGCATATTAAACAGTTCTCCAGTTAAAGGTCTTTCCAATTTTCAAGATTCTGGTAAATATTCCCTACAACGGTAGCGACAAGATAACTGAACATACCGTCATGAACATGCATCATGTCGGAATTCATTTTCATAAATTCTTTGGAGAATAGAAGCACCGCACGTTTATCACTCGTAGCAATCTAAGCCTCCGGAGACAGTTAAGACGGCTTTGAGCGAACACACCAGCTTAAGTCAAGTAGGTACCTACGACATTGGGTATGACAAGTGCGTCAAAATGGAAATATGAATTTCATATGAGGAATACCAAGAAAAGGACGGCTTCAAAGGCATCTCTTGCTTTATACACTGAGTTAAAATGCAGAAAATTAGAAAGAGTGTTAATGCACAAGTGCAACAAGTATCTATTTAATTTTAAACGAAGAACAACTTGAAATACATGCACATGTATTGAACCATGTTGAAGCTTCAACAAAAGCTAATAGTTTATTAGTCTCGTCATGCTATGTTCCGCATTACTGCTGTGGCATTGTCACATGAATTCGAACAAATTTCACTCTAAATGTACACTTGTGCCAACAAATTGTGCACTTTCTTTCACTGCGGTTTATCTTATCAATTTCATGGGTGTATCCTCTCAAAAGCCTCGCCTGAATGTAGAATAGATGCCATTCAAGGCAATATGAATAAGATAGCTCAAGTAAAGTGCAAAAAATCCAATAAAATACAATATTGACAAGTAACTGCATTTACTCGAGAGACCAGTGTGAATGGAGAATATTGTTGCACTTCCAAGAGCTCATCCATTCACAACAATCACAACCACGACGGAGACTTTGAGAAAGACAGTCCTTGCTTGGAGAAATCCCACGTTGCCCGACAAATAATTGCAAGCAGGAAGAGGAGCCATGCACATTGTGTTGATCTCTAGGAATTGCTAGGAGTCCAGACGTTTTTAACCAGCTTTGCAATAGTAGTCATTGTTGGAGTTGGATTCCTCTGGCGCCATCGTCAGACGTGAGAAACTAACTTCCTGTACCTTCGCAATCTTACTACTTGCTATTGATTGCTCGTAAATATTATTTGATGTCCTCGAGATGAAATGTCATTCACATTTTTTAGGACACCCATGAATGAAGTGGCTTCTTGGAGTCTTGAGGAAGCAAAGCACACGCAGCATGCAATAAACTTTTTCTGTAGAAATCAGTTGTAAACTTTTGGAAAGTTTCAATCGCAAATCGTGTCACCAGTGACCAGACCCAGTGATAGCCATCATGGAGAATCAAAGGCTACCGAAAAAGTCCTAGTACTGCCGGCAAATCTCCCAATACCCCAAGTACTCAGAATGTTCTTTGGATTTCTAGGGACTACCATTTTTATGCTGATCGCAATACGCGTGGTTCCACCAAGGAGCTTTGTAATGGGTTATCGGGTGGATCTTGTGTGTATTAAAGGTTTCAAAGAGTTGATGTGACACTCTCGGCAAGTACACCAACAATTGCAGTCTGAGTGTCTGCATGTTATATGCATATAGGGCTTGACAGGAATTCAACTTGAAGTTGAATTAAAAAGAACAGGTTGTGTTGTCGTAGGGAAACTTCCGCCGGAACACGCAATGCTTCTGTGCACGGTGCGTACTTCCTCTTACCACCTTAACCTCCTTCGGACGTACGTCTCGTATGCAAGTTATACTCTTGACAAATATTTGCTTCGTGAATAAACCAAACATCTAGACTTTTTCGACTAAATACAAATGCTGGTCACAGCATCAATTTCTTTCAATCATCATCAAATTAGGAGCAAGACTCAGAGGAAACCGCCATCTAATTTGCATCTGTAAATTGTAGTGTCCTTGTAGTACCTACCTGAAGGGGTAGGCTTGAGAAAGGTAGCATTCAGGTAAAATTTGCATCATTTTTTTTGTTTCTGCATTCATTATCGAATTTTTTGTTCATCTCAACATACCTTGGGAAGCTATTGGCCCATGTCGGAAGCTGCAGATTATGGTAATCACCACAAGGCGTTTATGTGAGAATCTGTAAACTGTCTCACGAAGTAAAGCAAGTACATAGACCAAGTAAAAAAATTAAGTTAAATGAGGTGGTACCACATGTCCTAAGAAGAAGATTGACGTTTTTTGTCATCTCAGAGGATTAGGTTGCTCTCCGTTTATAAATCTCAGTTATTGCCATGAAATAATTCGATTTATTTGAAGGTACCTCAGTTTCCGCAATGCCTATAAATAACCTTCGTTACATTCTTAACATACGTTACACTCATCTAACGGATATTTTAATTCGGCATTTCTATATCGGTAAGTCACCCTCTTGTGGTAGTAACCCAAGAATGTAACGCTCAAAACACCCTTCTAGGCAAAATGTCAATATATATAGCATACAAGGTATTGATTTCTGCTTCTTTGCCTCATTCATCGACGTTTTGCGCCCTTGGCCGCACCCGGAATAGACTCTTGCCTACATGTCTTATGGAATAACGCACAATTTATATGTGTAGCTATAGTTATACGCACATAGGTGGTGCATAATCGTTGCAGCTGCAATAACGGCACGTGCCTCATGCGCCTTGTCTTGAAGCAATGCGGTGTACACCCTTCCCAATCCCGTGTCTTAGGGTAGGTCGTCGTTTTCCTTGCATTTTTGCACACATATGCCATCCAAGCACTGGAGAGAGAATACTGGAAGAAAGCGGACACAACGGAACTGCGTGTGTGGACGAAGGGAGCAGCGAACCTGGAAGCAGTGGAAAGCTGCAACGTGCAAAACAATGTCATTTTTGTCCGTCGGGCACAAGCGGGACAATGCCGCTGGGCCCACTGGCAAGAAGTCGAATGGTCCAGAACAATGGAAGAGACAAGATTCGGAAGAAAAATGAGAGAAATCGGAAGTTGAAGTGGTGTCATGAGAAAAGGATGCTGTATCTAGATAGAACATATTTCTTCTTAAATGACCATCAAGAAAATGATTATTTTCTGAATTCTTCTATTGTATGCTAAAGAGTTTGGAAAATAAGTACCCTTGTGGATTGTAAAAGTGTCAAAGATATGCACAAACAAATTTTCTGCAAATTTCCGACCACATTACAAAGTTTGACGAAAGTGACGACCCTATTGGTAATTTTTGAGTAGGTGAGGATTGCGGTTGATGGTGCCTACTTTCCGCATAGAAGCAGTACCTTTCAGGCCTTGAATGGAATCGCCAGGTAGGTGGCATATCTGTAAGCGCTACCTGTACCCTGTGGTGCATTCAAAGCCAACACTTTGAGCACATCCTGCCATGTACTTTATTCGCAAGCCAAGTTGACCCAGTAGCTCTCGCTACACCAACCCCTTTAGCAATTTTATACCTGTGCATCAAGGTAATTCAAGAAATTTGACAAAAATTTGCAACAATTCCAAATTGATTATAATGAACTTTCCATTTCAAGAAACTCAATAATTTCTGATAGTTTCTCCTCAAATGATGAGAATTTATTTGCAAATTGATTAGATTGTAGTTTACTGGTCTGGTTGCACTTACATTGTTGATAACAATGTTAATATTCGGGACAGCTGTGATTCCATACAATAAAAGTGTAGCATGCCAGCTGTTTCGGCAATATTGGCAATTTGTTGTTCCTTGGCACGCACCAGCTTTTCTTCAGGAAGCTGGACCAAGTGAGAGGGTGCTGTAAGGCATATGCAGTGATTCCTTACTCCCTTCACAAGCAACTTTTCAAGGTGTATCAATCAAGCATTGTTGTGATCATAGAAAGTCGTTCAAGTTTTGGCACGCGCGCACAACATTCTCCCCCTCATTGGCGCCCGCACATTGCCAATGACCCAGGGTGATGGAGAACTAGGAGGTGTAGGAAGTGTATCCCGGGCACACGTGCCACAAAAAGCGTTAAACCTTTGCGTACGTTACGTGAAGGTGTCGCACGCGTTATGCTATGATAGGTCCGACTTGTAACCGCCGGACGCGTGTTCACCATCAATTAAAGTAGCCCTATGGCAGACCAATTTAGAGCAAACTCAAGCAAAAAACAAGAAGAAGACGGAGGCTCCGGAAGTACAGGTTAAGGTCCAAGGACGTTCTGGTTTGCAATTAAAGCATTAGTATGGTGGGTATGGTTGGTATTAAAGGTCAATGAATATTAATTCGTGGCTGGACTTGCTTGCTAGGTTGGAGAGAGCAGGTGCCAAGTGGAATACTAATTTGTTTGCAACGCACATTAGATTATACAGTCCTAAGCCACATTTGCTATTTTCAGTCTAATGCAAACAATGGTGTAATTGGCAGTTGGTTTTGGCAGTTTGGAGGGTGCATGTGCCCACCCGCTTGTTCACCCACTCTCTACTGTACGCGGTACTGCCGTTAATCGCACCAGGTTGTATTGTGTGCTTTATTGGTCCACTATCGATTTTTCAGCGGCATATTATCACTATCCCGCATGTTGGCGTTGGATAAACAACGAGGGTTACCCGTTACTTTCTTTGCGGCCAACAACACACCTCATTGCGGCTCGTGCAAGGCGTCCGGTAAAAGTTGAGCAAGCGTAAAGACAATTCCAACCAGTTTGAACCATCTACCAACGTTCTACTTGACTTTCTCCAAGCTAACTAGCATTCTATTACTCAGGAAGCGCATTTTCTTTCTTATTCTTGTATAATACAAAAACTCATCAAGAAACAAAAGCGAACATTCTCTCGTGCGAGTACATAACTGTTGTAACCTGCAATTTATTCCTTCAATAATGCTCCAAATCACGCTAAGACACATTGTGCAGAGAGCTAGGCATGTTCTCTTTTTACAACCAGCCCAACTATGAAATGCTGAATGAGCTGGTGAGTCATTAGATGGTGCATTGTACGAACGCAAATTCGACTGAGTGAATATCACCAAAAGCTTCTGGTGGCAGAACGCGCACCTGGCGTTGGCTCGCGACAGGGTGGATTCAAGCGGGCGATAAGGGCGCACACCCCAAAAACTACACGGTACTACCATAAACGCTAGGAGAGCGCGCGCGCGCGAGCGTAATTCATGTGCAACGATAGCGTCGCTCCAACTGACAACCCACATGTTCAATTCAATTCGATAGCGAGGTTAATCAACTGCAAACCCTCTGAGTTCTGGATGCACCCTGCGCAATATCAGAATACCCAGAGGTGCTGAATTATATTGACCGGAAAAGAAATATCGAAATATGCAAATAGAACACGAATATTACGATCAATATGGAAGATTCTTGATGAAGCGGAAAATAAAACAGAAGGAAGATCCTAGGATGAGGGTGTTTCACGCAAGGGATGTTCTTTAAAAATGGTAAACTGGTAGACTTGGGGCACGAGTTCTATAATCACACACGTGCGAGTATTTTCAGTTTAATATAGTTCCAGTTCCGTTCTGCATATATCAGACCAGAGACCAGAAAAAAGCATCGCGTTTCATTTTTTATCACAATGCCCACGTGCGCCAGACACGTTCGACTATTTTTATGCTGTACTCAAAGCATGATAGTACAATATGCGCACGAGTGCATCCACACCCACATCAAACCATCAACTACAACCTCAATGCAAACCATTACACCTTCAACCATTTTAAGTAGCCACTTCTTCCAAACATCTCCAATTGGTATTTCTTAGATAACCAGGAAGTGAACAACATCCAAATGCACATTTCAACTACTTTGCATGTAAATACGCACTCCAAGTACTCCAACAACGTAGGGGTTAATTTAACGGTTCACGTTACTGGCTCGCGTGCGGGTTGAGCGGGGACATTTGACAGATCAACCAACATACTGCCCAATACTGAAGCCTGCAGAGTAGGGCCCACCACAATAAAACCTCTCTTAGTATTTAAGTAGAAGTGCTTTTCGGACAGAGTCCATCTCTGCGAGCAGTACATGCGTGCAATATGCGATGAGTTTGAGTGCACCGGTACACTGGCAGCTTAGGGGAACGACAAGCAGGACGCGTAGCGCACCCCCTCGTACATTAATCAATATTTTGTCTGGCGTCCAACCTGGCATTAGAATGTATCCTCTAGTTACAACTCTCTGCAAGGTTGCATTAATTGGACTCCATTAAATGCGGTTCCACTTTGGTTAAATTGTGTTAATGATGCGCTTTAATCTCGTTGCTTTTGAGCGTAATGTGATAGTTGGGAACTGATGCTGCCGTTGGGAACAATGTTTCAGTTACGTGCTACAGTTTCAGTTACTGCACTGACTCATCCATTTCTAGCGGCTGTTGTTTTAATCATATCAAGCTATTTTTAACTCACTGTTCTACTCCTGTGCGGAACGATTGTAATTTGTTTGGAGTTTTATCCAAAACGCTGGTGGTGTTTGCCATCTGCAGTGTGATTCTTCATGATTCTGTATGAAAAGCTGACAATTTAAGCGGGCGTTAAATGTGCGTGCTTCAAAACTGCAAGAGGGTTGATTCTGTTTGTATTGACAGCGCAGTATATTAAATCGATATGCGTTTATTTAAGCCCCCAAAATGTACAATTTCATAACCGAGATGATCGTGAATAAGTGAGAGTCGTGAGTAACTCTTTGATGATTTGAAAGCAGTAAAGCGTTGAAATCACGTTTCGCAATCTCAACAGTTGTTAACGATGATCGTTAATCACTCTCTTCCTTTGACGAACGTGTTGTTTCTCGTTAGTCGTTTGTCAAGCAAAGCAAACGGTTTATTTATAAATCGTCCCTCGGACAATTACCAGCCGTAAGATTTCACGACGACAGCGTCCCAACCCACGCTCAAGAGTTTTCCCTCGCAAGGGGAGTAATGCGCAATGTGCGAGTGCATGCAGGCGGGAAAAAACGGAAGCAGCGCGCAATATGTTCAACCGCAGCGAGATTACGCAAAAGGGCTTAACGCACGGGCGTCTTGGGCGTCGTAAACATACACGCATGCCGGGGGCGCGAGACCGCTATTTATAGTATGCAAAATATATATTCGAGACTTACCGTTGCGTACAATACATGTTCGCCGGGGGGAGCTGGTTTTAAGCAGACGCAAATCTTGATTTCCTGCCACGACGTTTGCTAGATTTGTGTTGGAAATTTTACGGCAAGCTAGAGGGGGTGGACATCCGCAGTTCTCACCTGCGACGAGATTATTTACAGCAATTGCTATACTTCATTAAATATATTCATCATAACTGGTAGAGTGGATAAATATTTACGTTATAAAATGACTGACTTTAAATGAAATGTCAATGACGCAGTGCAATTGTTAACATGAGTAAACAATTGATGAATTGTTTCCAAAGTACAGTCGTACCAAGTCATACCGCAAGATTGAGATTGGTACTCGTAATACACTCAATAAGCGTGATACAAAATTTAAAAGAATAATAATTGTTTCTTAATTTTCTATATTGCAGCGCCATCTTCAGTGCCAAGGGATAAAGATATTCTGCTTGATGTTTTACATGCTAGGGATGAAACCAGGAGGTTTACACTGACCCCAATATGGGTTCTACCTATTTGAACCCATAATATGATAGGTATAAACATGTAGAAAAATCACCCAACAACCCCACTACTTGGTAATGCCCTTAAAACAAATTCAACTCACTTTACTCCAGATTATTCTGATTTCAAGTAAACATTTTGCAAGGAAAATATATATAGAAATAATTTCAATCAATCCATTTCACCTATTCTTACATTCTTAAATCAATGGATAATTAATTAAAGTAAATTGACCTCTTTGGAAACGTAAGTTTGTTTTCAAAGCACCAACCTTACATGAAAAAGCTACAATTTGTTAGTAAGTTTCTCAATTTTTTTTTTTTCATGATGAATAGTAAACCATATTACTTCTATTTTTATTGACTTAAGTTTGATTAGTTCTCTTAATTTAGATTTATTTGTTGGTAAATTGTTGGGGCTTTTTAACAGCTTTAATTCCTCGGAATGCGGAACAGTACCTGTTAAACCTTAATCCTGTTGTAACCTTATTTAATCCGCACAGTAGAAGAAATTAAAGTTACTCTTTAATTTTTTAATGGGACAGTGGGTACCGTATTTCTATATACATGTGGTTTTACAGTAAGTGATGGGATAACTCATGAAAATTAACTAGATATGCTTGAATTACAACCGTTCGAATGGAAATTGCTGTTTTTCTTGCTAAAGAAATTAGAAATCTGGTTGAATTATATGTTTTTTTCATAAATAATGCAACCACAAGATAACTATATAAGCAATGGATGATTTTCCACAAAATATTCCGGGATATTCGACGGCAAACAAAGCAAAAAAGGGAAATAATAGTATTTAGGGGTATTTAGGTATTTGTGAAACATTTGGATAAGTGTGGGCCTCTATGTTGCGATAGGTAAATTCATTTAATTGCTTCTGTAGAATCTAATGCAAATTTCCTTTATTTTATAGGAGCCTGGAGTATTGCAGATTTTTTCAAGACTTGCAGATTTCAACGACTATTTCATCATAAGCAAACTGAGAAAATCAACTTAAGATGTTTGCACCTGTGTGTTATCTTCTTCTTCTGCCTTGCCAAGAATTAATAAACTTATATTATTAGTTGTTGTTATATCTTTGCTTAGTTGTGTACTGCACCTAGTTAAGGATGTTAAATTTGCTACCCTTCATGTTGTTTAATTTCCAGCTGATACTATATTAACATAATCATCACATACTTTAATTAGTATATTTATTAAATTATATTTAGTCAATAATGCAATTTTGTGTGTGATTAAACACCACTAGATTATATATACTAAATAATTTAATAAGTGGTGTTTAAATCTTCTAAATTCAAATTTTAAGACCAAAAAGAATAAGTATCATGTCTTCTCAACTCTTTTACTGGGCTTGACCTGTGATTGGTCGCTGAGAGGTGTGTCTAACACTACTTCGTTGCCATGGAAACAGTCCATAAGAAAGCACTGTGGTCGGCCATCATTAAAATAGCAAGTTTTAGCGCCTCCAACAGCCAATTCAAAAAGGCAAAAGTAGGAAGTTATTAAACATTTCTACGCTCTGTGCTTTGTTAATAAATAACGGGCAATATAAAGTTATAAACCAAATTAAAGCTGATTTAATGCCCTAACTGTACATATCTATTAATTAGTGTAGGTTTATTTGTGAAGAATAGAATTTTATGTTCTAATCTGCTTTAGGTTTATTCGGCTTGCTCAAAGCGGCGACATATTTCATGCAGTCCATGTGTGCTTCTAGTCGCTGCATTTACAAATGAACAGAAACTAAATTTTGGCAAATATTATCATAATATATACAATTTATAGACGAGAGTATTTTAGTAAAATGTGTAAGTATTATATTAGTTTCAATTATGAGTCATTACACTTATATTCAGGTATTTGGCGTTCTTTTAGGCCGTGCAACTTTATAACCTTCAAACAAATCCTCAACGTTTCTATGAAGAGTACATTAAAATGTTTTGTAAAAAGTTAATAACAAATTTCTTATGTTATAACAAATCCACGTATAATAATCTGTCAGTATTACGACGGACTTACAAGAAAACCGTATTTAATTGCGCACAGAACACAGATGGAGAAGAGAAGAAACCAAGTGAGATCGCAGTAAAGACAACCTTTGAAAATGTGCAAACAAAAACTAAGAATACATACTTAGAGATGGTAGAGTTATTTATAGAACATGATGTGCATAGAAGAGGACATGTTGAGTTTATATACTCTGCTTTAAAAAATATGGAAGAATTTAATGTTCATAAAGATTTGGAAGTATACAAAGCATTAATAGATGTACTACCAAAAGGTAAATTTATTCCTAAAAATATAATTCAAGCTGAGTTTATGCATTATCCAAAACAACAGCAGGTGGCCATTGATTTGTTGGAGCAAATGGAAGACAATGGTAGGTATTCTATTGACATAAAATTAAGCGAAAATAAGAAACTATGAATTAATTTTAGGTGTAATGCCTGATGGTGAAATGGAAGACATGCTTTTAAATGTATTTGGAAAACGCGGTTATCCACTGAGGAAGTACTGGAGGATGATGTATTGGATGCCAAAGTTTAAAAATGCATCACCATGGCCAGTGCCAAATCCACCACCAAGTGATGCTCTAGAATTGGCAAAAATGGCAATAAGCAGAATAAGTAGTATTGATGTCCAAGCAACTCAGACAATTTATCAGGCAATTTACTTCATTTTATGCACTTAGTTATATATAATGTTAATTTATTGTGTTCAGACTTCAGAAATTGCTGATTCCATTGATGACACATGGATTGTCAGCTCGCAGAGTCCAACACAAATTAATTTACTCTCAGAACATGAATCAGATAAACCAATTTATGTTGAAGGATCATTTCGTGTTTGGCTGAGGAATCAATGTGTTAATTATTTTATTTTAAGGGGGAATCCAAGGCCTGTTGATGATTCAGTGGAAGATTTAGATGGTAATCTAATTTTAACTGCTTCTGAAAGTTTTGCTTTTGTTTCAAGTCATAGTTCTGTTTCAGACGTGAGTAACATAAAAGTTCCTATTTTTAATTTTTCTTCTGAACCAAAGACGCTTGTCAAAATCCCTTCTGTTCATGAGCAAACTGATGGAGTTGTTTACTCCATATGTGCAACGGGTACCTCCAGTAAAGACTCATTATTATCCTGGATAAGACACTTGGAGAAAACCAATCCCGTTTTGATGACTTGTCCAATTGTCTTTACCCTGCAGACAGCTGAAAAAGATATTGCAATCGTAACAGAACCAGAGAAACTCGAGGATAAGTAATTTACATAATTTTATTTAGAAAAATTAAATTAAATTCCATCATGAACATTTCATCCATATGGATATTTATCCCCATCGACCTGTACTTACTCTATCTAATTCATCAATTCATTCTTTGTAAATGGTTGAAGTGTGTGAAGAGAAGTGTGGAAAGAAAAATGGTCTGTCAACTATTCAGTCTTCTAGCCATGATATGGAAATGCGAGAAAAAGTTAACAATGTTGATAAGCTGGTGGTTAATAAACATGTTGAAATATCTAAATAATTGGCAACATGCAATGAATACAAACCTTATATTATTTATATATGCATGAACATTTTTTCTTGCTTATATCTACATCATAGTATATATTCTGCATCTTATGCCTCCAATGATGTCTTCATTGTTACTCTATCTTGTCACCTCCATAGTTTGAAATTGTGGCATTTTATTAAAATTCATGATGATTTACCGTAGACTTTACCAATTTATCAATAGTTAATTTAACAATGTCTAAATACTATGTAGAGTTGTGGGCCGAAATGTCGCCAATTGTTGTAGCATTTGCGCGCGGGGACCTCGGCGTAAAAATCGTTCTGGGAACTTTTAGAATTGAATAAAATGGCAGCAGGTCAGTTACCGATAGGCCTTCACTTTCATTCGAGTAGTGGAGTGGCGATGAAGGTGATCGTCTAGTTTGGCCCCTGTTTCGTTTAGTCGCGTTTGACGATGATCCTGATATTGCCACCATCTCTATTAAGAAATCGTTATCTTCTGGAACATTCGCACATCGATTACCGGTATACAATCACTTCAAGTACATACGAAGATTAGAAATATTTGAATAGAAATATTTGTTACAAATATTTGCCGCTTAGTTGATATTGTAGTACAATGTATTTGATTTTAGACAGAGATGTAAACCGCTCGTCTCGAAAATGAAAACATTTCTTTCGCCACCGATGTTGATTGTTCTCTTTGAAAAGAGTCTCCTTTTGGATTTTTGCATTCAAAATGTATCGTAAAATGTTATTACTACAAATGTATATGTTATTATCTTGTTTGCTCGCGCTTCCTTTTTTGTGGTTGTGTCTCAGCCCTGCTGCTTGCATTTTGCAATGTTTACACTAGGACTGAATGCGTGGAGGCTTCTTTGAGCCATTGCATTTGTAGCGCGTTTTCGGCTGTGACGCGCAGCTCGGGATCGGGTTCAATCATTGCGTTGATCATTGACGCGAATGGAATTGCATCAACGCGTTTCCAGTCGTATTTCTCCACGAGGACATCTTCTGTCTTCCAGATGTGGAGGAATTGCAATGGGCAGATTTTTAAGTCGCCTAGACATTCCGATTTAGTAATGTGCACAAGTCATGAAATCATCAATGGATGTTGTAGCTTACCATTGCTATCAAAATAACGACTTGATTTTCTTCCTCTGCTTGAAATGTACTCTGGAATGCCACCTAACAGCTCGTAGATCAAGAGAATATGGTCCTCTGACGCGGAGTAATTTTGGGTATTGCGTGGGTTGAAGAGGAACTCTCCAGTGGAAAGTTCAAAGGCAATGCATCCAACGGACCAAATGTCCGCTGGGAGATCGTAGTCACTGTCGAGGAGCACTTCCAACGCTCGGTATTGTTTGGTTTGAATTGTGCCCTGAATTTTATCGTTCTAAAAATACTTTAAGTTAGTACCATGTCAACGTACCATTTTAAACATTTTCTTGTTTAACTTACGGTCCAGCAAGCATTGCCCATGTCTGCAATCTTCACTTCAATTTTAGGACTCACGTAGAGTTCTTTTTTACTGTGTCCCCGGCGTCCATGATGTCCTTCTGTTTCTGCACTTGTGGTCAAATCAGAGAGTCTCGGAAAGGACGAACTGCGTATTACGTGATCTCCGTCATATTCAGGCGACACATAGCAGCTATTAGTCACGTGCGTTTCGAATGATTGACTTTCGTAGGTTTCCGAAGTAACTTCAACCACAAAACAACCATCAAATTGTACACAAAAATCCAACTGTAGAGGACTTACTGTAACTCCTTGGCATTGGTATCCCTAATTCGTTATACCTCGTCGCTTTATCCACCATATTCTTGATGTAGGCGTCATTGACTTTGATTAGGATATTTTCAGGCTTTAGATCAGTGTGAATCACTTTACACTTATCGTGTAGATATGTCAATCCCATAAGAACCTAAGATATTTCATTTATGAATTTCGTGTAAAGTACATTGTTAATTGCTACCCACTTGTCTGAGGATACTTTTGACGGCCCCTTCGTAGATACCCTGATACTGACTCTGTGTGATGAGATGCAGTAACGAAGGGCCCATCAGTTCAAATGCAATGCAGATGTGTTTGCCGTTTACGCTGTTGACGTGGAAATAGTCCATCATTTCGATGATGTATTTTCTTCCCGGATGTTTGGGTTCAATGTTGACGAGCTGATTCAACAGTCTGATTTCTTCGCGTGCCATATTGGCGCACATGTGAACAGATTTGACAACTTTAACAGCAACATACTTTTCTCTATAAAGAAGAAAACGCTTTGTAAGATGTTGTCAAGGTGGAAAATTATTAGGAATGCCAGAGGTACCAACCTCTCTAACTTATGCGAACACAGCCAGACCGTCGAAAAATGACCGAAACCCAACTTTCTGATCACAGTATAATCTCCCAACTCTTCACCGATTGATGTGGGTTTATATCCGCCTGTTCTATACTCGAAGATATTTTCCTGGGAACCATTTTGATCTGATGGCATTACCCGAAGATCTTCTTCAGTGTACTCACTAGGAGGTTTGCCTCTGCTTGCACTGGAACCACAAAACTAACTTTCTAACATTCCAGCTTTTAGAATTCGTGAACTTACTTATTTAAAGTTAAAGATTTGAGCTTAGGAGCAGATTCCGATTTGATTTTAGGTATTCTCGGACGTTCAATTTCAAAATTTTGAACAGTTTCTACAGTTTCAGGAAGATTGGTTAACATTTCAGATGATACCACATGGGTAACTAATTTCTCTTTGTGCACTTTATAATTTCTTAGCGTTTCCAACACAAAAGTAACAACGAAATTTATGATGAATGTAGAGATAAAAACGAGGAGGTAAACGTGCATTTTGTTGTAATCAAAGAGGTTTTCTAGCCCCGTTGTGGAGTTGGTAGTTGTAATGGTCACGTTTGCACCCGCGGGACATGAGAGCTCATTGCTCATCGCGCTTTCATCGTCCGGGCCTAAATTAACGAATATCCGATGAATAATAAAGAGCAAATGATTGGATTTCGATTGGATTTCGTCGAGTAGATCCATGACAAGCATCTAGTAACTACTGGTAACGGGCTACTACTTCATTAGGGCAACTTGATAACTCCATAAATCTAACGTAAACTTGATTAGAATTGATTTTCAGCGGAATTTTATACTTTGTTTCAATTTCACAGCTTGATACGAATTACGATTCTTTGGAAATAAGTTCGATTGCGGAGCGCGCGCGGAACGTAAACGTCTGGCACGTCCCCAAGTCGGAATAATTTGAGGACTGCATGGACGTCACCAGCGTCGCAACGTCGACGTTGTCCACATTGGCGTTATTACGTAATTGCGTATTATTTGTTTGTCGATTACTTATCGGCTCTTCGATTATTTACGTCCGCGTGCCGCAAGACATTCGGACGGGGCGCCGACGGAGGCGGCTAGGAGCACAATGGGAGCTATTTGCGGCGTGCACACAACGCGATGATTCGCCGAACGGCAACAACAAAACTGAATAAATTCGTTTAAAAATGAATCGAAATAGGAGTTACAAGTGCGCCACAAAGCAGTGGTGATGGGGGCATGCTTAGCGTAGAATTCTTGGCTCGATCGCAGGTGGCGCAATGTTTTTCACGCTGAAAACGTTTCTATATTGGAAAACACCGCAAACTGCAACAACACGTCGATATTCATTACGGTTTTATACAGGATTGCTTTGGAAATAAATTATTTATAACTTTTTTTGATTTACCAAGATGTGTGAAAATATAAACACCTGAATTGTGCTTTCTGGGGTATTCTTAGAAATTTCCGTGGCAGTTTGCTAGTATTCTGAATGTGAATTTTTTTGGCATGCAACTTTTTACGTTTGACCAACTTTAGTACTTTTGGCAGGGTAATTTAGCTTTTGCATACAAACCCACGTTTCTATGAGGACATAAATTTCTTCCCCACGAAATAAACATTAATCTTCACTGTTTTCTACTTTCGGCGCAGTTTTAAAATGGGAATTGTGGGAAATCAAATACTCACTAGTTTCTGTATTTCTGGATTGAGAACTCCGACCTGCCACTCATGGGTGAGAGTGATAGAAAAGCGTAATCAATAGAAATATCATCAATGGAGCTAGATGCGTAATCAGGCAGGTTGATAAGGCCATGATGCGGCTCTCCATTTTGTCTGTTACTGGTCCTTGGCAATGTATCGCTTCCCAACAGCCCAGAATTTGATGAGTCCTTAAGAGGATCAAAGAGTTCCTCATATCTTACTCGGTAAGCTCGCGGCATAACAACAGACTCCACCTCGGGCCGATCTGGCCTTTGACTGAACCGCCTCCGCCGTACTTGTGTGAGACTAGTGATATCATCAACGACGAGGTCCTCATCATCGCTGATGAAGGATTTTGGACGTTGCAAACATGTCGCCAACGGCTGTGTTGCTAAATCGACGCTGCTGGCGTTACTATTGCCACTGTTGCTGCTGCCGCTGGAGAAGGCGATGAAGTTGGACGCACTCGGCACCCCAGCCTCCTGATCACTGTTAGACCTGGAGATGGCGGTAGCACCGCCGCTGCGGGCGGCCGCCTGCAGGCCGGGCACTTCCGGCGCCAGCTTGTTGCCTGATTACCACCAGCTGCCGTCGCCGTTGTTGCTCAGGCTATTGTTGCTGAGGCCATCGCCATCGAATGCATTAGTCATGCCGCAGGCGGCGGGCGCCACGACGGCGCGGCGAGTGACGCGAACGTGGGCAGTGCATCGCGGGGTGAAACCTGCGGTGTGATGCTGAGTACTACCGTGGCGGGTGCGCGATCGACGTCTCAGACTGTAATCGTGCGAGTTGATGCACAGACGGTGGCTGGTCTGCCGCCAACGCTCATGCGCACGCCGCAGGTTGCCGGCACCGGCGCCAGCCGACCCAAGTCGATATTCAACCCTGGGGCAAAAAAATTAATTGATTACGAAAAGTTTGTTGTACAAATACGTGCGACCAACAAATCTGAATACGAACAGGAACAGCAAACAATTCTGCAGACGTTCTCGAGCCAAATTCCGCACGACATATTACACATTCTGCCAGGCTGGGCCTTTGTTTTCGTTCCCTAGCAGTTTAAACTGCGCAAAAGTATTGATTATTAATGTAAAGCGCCAGAGAATGCAATGCAATGCAATGCAGACATGTTTGCTCTTTGAGCTGCAATCCCCTGGAAATTGTCATATGGCCACTGTTGGTGTATTAAAGTTATATCAAAGCAATGTCCCCATAATGTGCATTTATTATGCGCAAATATATTGATTGTCGACATTATTCGCCCGGTTGTGCTCGGTTCGCGTGCGATTGCTGGAAAATAAAAGGTGCAAATGGATACAGTGTCCACACATGAGGAAAATAAACGGCTTCTGTGCACCAAATGCATTGTGACACAACACAAGTGACAATTTGGAGGAAAATCGCATGACTCACGCAAACTCTATATTTATTAACTTGCGCAAACTGAAAGAAAACTGAGAAAATCAAAACTCTCAAGGTTGACAATGTGTTGAAAAACAACTGAAAAGTTTAAATGTAATTTCAAATTAGGAGGCCAATTTGTTTCCTACTAAAGCATTCTGAAAGCTGTATAGTACGGCAATTGAAAATCAGATGTCATTGCCTCTTAACTGTCTACACCCACGTATTGATCAATTGAAAAAGCGATGATTGAATGGTCTCAGCTGATCGTTGTTTTTATTCCTTATAAGTTCACAACGTGACAAAACTGACAATTTCTACCTAATCATTGGAAACAGGATGTTTCCAGCAATAAAAACCCAGTTTGCACAAGCTTAAATGTCAGTATACCATTCGAGAGCGTTGAAAATTCAGGTGGGTCTTATTTTAGAAATGGTTAGTACCTAGTTCTTAATTATCAGTGCTAAAATAACTAGGCAGGGATAAGGTATTGCGTTTTATTTGACAAAAATGCGTTTCTTTGTAGGTTTGCACATGTTTCATTCAGGAATTTATCAAAAATGTGGATTTTTGGCTATGGTTCTTTGATTTGGAAGGTGGATTTCCCATTTGAAGAGAGGGTAGTGGGATGTGTTAAGGGTTATTGCCGGAGATTTTATCAACATAGTACCGACCATCGAGGAACTCAAGCGAAGGTGATATTATCCAAATGTATTTTCTTAAGAAATTTCTTAACATCTGCCAATTTCTAGCCAGGAAGAGTGGTTACCCTTATAAAAGCTGGTCCCGACGTAGGTCTAGAATATTCCCGCGACAGCCATGTTAATATTTAATTTTCAGGATGAAGTATGGGGTGTAGCTTATAAAATCAGCGAGCAAGATCAAGAGCGGGTTATTAATGAACTGGACTATCGCGAAAAAGGAGGATATCGACGCCACCAGGTCCTTTTTTTCCCATTGGTATTTGAAGACAAACCCTTTGAGATTACTCTTTATGTAGCCACGGGGGACAACAAGCAATATGCCGGAGAAGCTAGCATTAGTAGTATTGCATTACAGGTTGTTGAGGCAAATGGACCCAGCGGGTCTAATGTGGAGTACGTCTTCAATCTTGCTAGTGCAATGAGACAGATTGCACCTCAGATTTACGACGAGCATTTGTATGAGTTGGAGGAAAAGATCATCCAGATACTCGAGAGCAGGAAACTTGAAAATTTGGAGCCAGAAGATGAGACGAATGTAGTAGTACATGCATCCAGCCTATTAAATGATTTCTCGGCTCAAAAGTAATGGCAGGGAATTTAGGGGAAAATTATTTATTTCTTGAAAAAAGATGAAAATAAACCTGAATTTTTACACGTGTATTGTCTACATTCATCGAAAGGAAATCTTTGAATCTGTGGGTTGCGTGCCCAATGTATTGTACTATTTGCTACGTTTTTAGGGTATAGAGGTCGCTATTTTTACTTTATAGGAGTCTAGCGATCGGAAAAGAATTATTTATGTATCAAAGTCGGCATTGCATGGTTCAGCTTACAAACATAGGAGGTCACCACACAACCTTGCTGTGCAAAAATTAAATCTTTTTCTTGTCTTCATTGATATAGAAGGTAAAAGCAATATAATTTTGGCTTTGATAGCTGCCTTGAGTTTTTTTCGTTTAATTTGCGTGTTTTCTCTGTGAAACTTTACGATAAATGCGATAAATCCATGTTATCAATTTAGTGCCTCACCTGGCGCACAAATTTCGCCGAAATTTCGCCACAATCGTATTTACGATTCAATTCCAGCAGTGCACAAATTAAACCGACGCGAGGCGCGGCGACGCGGTAATCTCTTATAATCCAGTTATTGTGCGGAATTGCGTATTACGTCGTAATTGATTCAAATAGACCCAAACGCAGACCGCTATTCGTGGCCCATAGTTGGCCATTACATCAAATATAATTGCCTCTCTTGTGCGCGGCGGTCATTACATGAGCATGATCCTCCGCGCCAAGTGCATGCACGCATATTTCGCATCCGATCCAAGTATTACGACTACAATCACTGCAATTGTCCGCCATCGCACCCGTAACACGATAACCTAGGGTCGTAATCATAACCGATCCAAACGCGCAACGGTTCACACAAGACTCGCATATGCGAGAGAAGGTCTGCAAGCAGTGAGAGAGCATGGAGTCAAGTGATGGCATTCGATTGAATTTGAGCACATTGGGATAAAATCAGCGCAGTGAAATCTGCATTAAATTATTGTTTTACATTAATTACACATAATTGCTGCGCGTTTGTTTGGATGGCGCGTCTGTTTGCTTGCATGTGCGGATGCGTTTGCATAAACAAACATGGCGGAGGGATGCATGGCATGTGCAGTCAATTGGACAAATAACAGGGATTGGTGCGCCCAGCAGCAGTGGTTGTTATTGAGCTGGGATGATTTATAGATGGACGTCGAGGTGTATTAATATGCGCATAAATAGATATAAACACAAACAACAAGGGCGTATTGGATAAATATTGATAGATATTCATACTATACCTACACGGAATATTTCAATATTTTCAAATCGTTAATGTAACGGCGCGACTTTATAAAACAGCGAGTAGTTTCTCAAAGACTGGCTTAATTCAAAACTCTTTCACTTCATTGCTTATTTATTTGTTTCCAACTTTAGCTACACATGTAATTTACAAATTCGAGTACGTAGTACGAAATCAATTGCTTGCAAGTAATTGAGCGTACTTGGAACTTCCGCTGCGAAGGCAATGCGTTCAGTGCTCTCATGGATTCATTGTCTCGATTGGAAGTTGACTTAAATACACACTCGCAGGCAAATCACATCTTCTAATCAATTGCAATCGGCAATGAAATCATCTAAACCCGGTTTCCAATATTACACAAATTTCAAGACGATTCTCTTTCTGCCAGCATCCAGCTTCCTGTTGTAGTCTTGTATCTACACTAGTATCATGTTTACAATGCACAATCAGACTAAAATCCCTTCAATCGGAATTTTTTATTCACGCGCTGTATTTCAGCCAACTGTGTTTATGGCTGCGTGGCGAACGTCTGCCTTTGCATTTCGGCATTGTCTCCGATTTTTGGCGAGACAAACGTAAATAAAGCGCAGCACATGGAGTGCCACGTAGACAAGGGGTGTCGTCCTCGACACGAGGGTTCACGACTAATTGGGTGCTGAGCACAATCTTTTGCCGAGCGCCACTATAATTTTAGCGTCTTCGTTTTTCACTTTTGAGGCTGCTTTTGAAAAATGTTGCAATTACTTTTACGTGTCTGGACTTTGTAATTAGTCGTCGTCAGTTATTAATGAACGCATTGAAATCGTGATAATAGTCGTGGTGAGCTTGATGATTAATGATCATTGCTACTGATTTGAATAAATGCCAATGGCTTGATAAATAACTCGTAAACCACACTTGCTCATAAAGTGTCAAAACGTAAGATTATTTGACTTACAAATTGATTGCTTTGTATTGCAATGAAGTTGTGCTTATAACGTAATAAGTTTACTCTTGCTAAAGTTTTAATCAAATATTAAAGTAAGAAGATATCATGATGTAAAATATTCACCTCAATTGTAATATGAATTGTGCCAAACAGATTGTATTGATCGAAACATCAATAATGTGGTTTCTCCCCTTGTAATGACAGAGGTGTAGCTATAGGCTTTATCCAGTAGTTTAGCCTTGATAGGAGTGCGAGATGAATGTGTAGGAGGTTAGTTAGCTGAGGAATGGATAAACGCATATCTAACCTTGAAAAATCTACAATGTTGTACCTTACTTGATTCGAAACAGTATTTAGCAAAAAAATCCATATGCACTAAGCTAACCTAATACTTCCACTACTTTTGTCCATTCTGCATTTTGGTCAATTGTGTTCCATCAATGTTTCTGTGCACATCAACCAATGACAGTTTAACCAAGACCTCAATACCTCTAGCACCAGTCCCACCGTTTGTAATCACATGGGCTGAAAGCAAATCCTCTGCACTTCAGTGCAGACTCCATGGAGAGTTCAATGGCGTTCTGTGGTGTGTGCCAATATTGCATCCAATGCAACCTATTAATGCCACACGTGGTCAACTCCTCGTGGAGTCCAGAACTTTGCGATCAGCGCAATATTGACAGACACCGCATGAAACACTATCAATTGGCGCACGATTGCATATTGTATGACGTGCATCGTGCATTTGATTGATCTGCAACTGCCAAGCCCGCGGCGGCGGACGTGTCGACGAAGGGTGCAAACCCTCAAGCCAGTGGTGTAAACCAATGGAGGAGTCGACGTAACCACGTGACATCTATTTGTTTTCAGTAATTGCATCGCTGCGCACTAATTACACGCAATCTGCAAATTACATGCGTGAGTTAAGCTCCAAAGCTCAATTTTTTTTTTATTTTAGTCCAACCTGAGCCAAGCTAACAAGCTAACCATAAATGTACTTGTTTGTGTCGGAATAGATTGATTTCAATTTTGTTTCCTCATAGATTAATGCGAGTAAATTATGTATATACTTTGCGCAATTACTATCTCGTTGTTTTTTACACCTTAGATTTGCACGTACGTCATTTGTAATATTATGACAATGTTGTTGCCTTTCACCTCGGTAAGTCGCGAGCGCATGCACAACTAGACACGACAATTTTATCTCAATCCTAAGACGCAATAAACGCCATATTGAGCAATCACTGTTTGCTGAACGCACTCGAGGTGATCTATCATAGCCCCAGGTGATCAATACGAGACCCACAAGACTTGTTTAAATAAACTGCCCGCACATTACTTGCTATTACTGCAGCGGAAAAGAAAAAGCCACGAGCCAATTGTGCAGTAGCTAATTTATGCCGCTTAATATTATTTATCTCCATCGGCGTCGCTCAGTCTGCATGTTCTGTGATTTATTAATTACAGATAACTGCCAAGCAGCAAATAATAAATTATATTTATTTTGATCGACGTTGGAAATCTCGTCCAGACCTCGGTCTCGAGTTGTTAGACATGAGTCGAATTTTCCGGGTAACAAACAGGAAGGCAGTTAAATTATTTAATGATCGTCCAGTCGCGTCAGGGGTGATCCTTGAAGAAGGACGCGCGCTATCATAAAATCAGGTGGAGTTGTAAAATCTCTCATGCATCACATCAAAATCACCATTTGGTATTAAATGGAATCATGCTTGGATTGCACTTCATAACAATTAAATTTTTATTTTTCTGCAAAATCTGTAGCGGAAATATTTGTGCTAGGGTGCTTTAAGAGTGTCATATGTTTGTAACAACAGATGGAGCATTAGGTGTTTCCTTTTTCTGTTCCCTGAATGAGAGATACATTCCCCCTTTTTGCACTGAACATAACCTCGTTTGTCCGTATGCTCTTCCGTTAGGCTGGCGTTACGCTGCACGTTTTATCATTGCGCCCTCCTAAATATGGTAATACTCGAATTAGTAATGAATCACACATATATACCGTACACACAACAGTACAGGTATACTGGTGCTATTACTACCTACCACCAGGTACCGCATTATCCTCCCTTTGTACTGCACACCTGTTCAGTTTTAAATTTACAAATAGCTAATACAATAATGTGGTATTAGGCAATGCAGTGAAATCTATTCTTTTTGTTTGTATTGTAGCTACTAATCTTTGGGTTCTAGGAGGGTTCAAAAGGGTGCCAACCTTAGACAAAGTCAATACATTTGATACTTGATGAATTATTCAATTGTTTAATCACTTGGCCATTCCACATCAATGTTTTGATGGCACAAACTTTATCTTAACCTCATCACTCGATGTGTTTAAACATCAATAAACCGTCTTTGTTGATGGACTGATGGACTATGTAAGATGTAGCAAGATGTAGGACGTTAAAGGGACTCATGTTAAATGATTTATCTCATTGCAAGTTAACCAACTGTGGTATAACGACTTGAAACGTTTTGTTTTCCAGTTCAAGTCGCGGCAGCTAAGATTTATCCCTCTGCTTCCAGCACTTAGCTGTACTCCACACTTTAGATGTACGTTGCTTACGACAGGGGTGTTGTGTCGCCGTGGTTTTGCGGAGTGTGGGTGTGTTATGTGTTCGCACTTCCGACATCCGGCCCACTATCCGCTTCCGCGCTCAAGCTCAATGATTCAAGCAGCGCCGTGTTAGTATTTATTATTCCAGGAGATTACGGCCATAAAACTTGCATTACTACAAGGAATTGCAATCAAGACAACTAGTCACCAGTCACCAACGTCCAAATTCCGGCGACTCGTTTTCACTCCACATGAGGCTATAAACAATTTAAAAGGAAGGCTTAAAATTGTCGTGGCTTTTTGGTTGCTTGCAGGAAGGAACTAGAATTCGATGAATTCGCGTGCCAAACAATTGTGTGTCCTCGCTTTTCCTAAATATTTTAATACCATTGTCCACAAGCAGCTGGAATTTCGGCATATTCATTACTCCAGTTGAGCGGAAGATCATAAAGAATTCAAATGAAAAGCGGGTTTCCATGATTGAATTTTTTGCTGTCATAATGCAAGCAAGTCTAGAAAGCAATTACAGATGATTATGCAAAACAGTCGACATGGAGTTTAAGCAAGGATAAAGACACAACGTTGTGAAAGAATGGCCAATGCGGCATCGTCCTTTATTGTACTTTACGACGTTGGGCTTTCAGTGCGCATTAATAACGCGAGGCTTGATTAGGTTTTGCGCTAATGGGTGCGCGACGGTGCACCTTGTATGATTTACAATAATTAATATAGCGTCAAGTTATCTGGCACGATTGCCAGTCGTGATACGTGAAATAAATACTCGTCCTGATATAATTAAAATTGTTTTTGCACATTTTTCATTGCACCAGAATAAGAAAATCCCTCTTGGATTCCACTGAATTGTGCTTGCGTACAATGTCAGGTGAAGTAATTAATTTGAGAGCCCACTCTACGTTGATTCGATAATTAAAATAAAAAGCTAGCTAGAAGAGAAAAAGCATTTTCCCAATTTCACTGATGCATTCGCATTCATCCCCGACGTGCATTTAATTGCAGCATTTTTGCGCAGGTATGAAATTCGTGTCGAGTGCTCGTTTAAATCCGCACACTTGTCATGATGCGTGAGGCAGTTGAAGGCAGCTAATTTACACATTTATCGCGCGTTTTTAATCGCATACAAACCGAATAACGTTATAAACACATTGGATAATCATCTAATCGAGCATCGATGCATATTACGCGCGCACCATAGCGCAATCAAAGTGAGCTATAATTCGGCACGAAGAGGTATTTAATTGGAAGTGTTTTACCATTCGTACACATATGTCACATGCGTGTCATGTTGAGGGTAGCTTTTTTACGTGCGTGACCACGATGTGGATGCCTTTTGGGTGACAAAGTCTTTTCATTAGTGGGGAATGTCGCGTGTAGAATGCAGATGCAGTTTGCAAATGCGACTGCAGTTTGTACCCTCTGCTGTATTTGCCTAACAACGGAATGAAAGCTTTTGCTTTAGTAAATCAATCAGAGTCGATCAGGTGCGTGTTTTCGTGTGCGGCTCGAGGGCGAGAAGGGTTGTGTCGAACAATGCAGAGAGTGGTGTTCACATGGTGGTTGTAGGTGTTGGCATTCATCGACATTCATCCCTAAAGACTATGTCACGTTCCGTCGATAAATTCATTGTCCCATCTGCAAATTGCATCCGCTTGCAAGCGGAAAACATTTAATTAATTTTTACCAGCCTTTCACATACGCTTTAATTATTATCTATCTAAAGTCCAAACGGTCTAAATGAAAATTCCTGCAACGCACCACTGCTGCTATTTACTCCCATTTGATAAATGTGAAAATATCAAAAGATTTTATCATGTGGAGATCACTTTTCCGAGTGTTTTGTTTCGGTACAGATTCCATAGATGAATCAAAGTTAAAGGTAATCTCTCCATTAGAGAAGATTACTCCTGACTTTGTGTGCTTGCGGATTGATCTGGACAGCTAGAACACGTTTTGTGCTAATTGACCACATGATATCAAAATAAGATCCTGACAAATTGACATCAAATCCGGATTTTTCCCCATTATATCATAATCATTACGAGGACAAAGAGAATAGCACATCAAAACATTCGCAATCTTCTCACAAAGATGACAAACAACATTTTCCTTTTTTTTTATCAGGATTTGCTCGTCGAGATAATAAAATAAATAACATACGTTGTTGATAATAAAACTGGAATCGTAAGGAAAATGTCCGTAATGTCATAACACTCCAATGAACAAGGAATCTGTCTTGTCTAGTGTAAAGTGTTTTACGATTATTTGATGGGCGCCCTTCTCGTCCTTATGCTCTTGATGCACTCGAACGTCTTTGATTCGATATTAGGACTTGCTACTAGTATCAACGATGTGCGTACGATCCTCGACGTTTACAGCGAGCTGGAAATCGACACTCAACTCCGCCGTTCTGTCGTTTGCGCCTTCCTGCAAGTCCTGCTTGTGCGTCGTCTGGATGCAAACGGGCGGCGTTATATTTCATCGCCATGGCTCATAGAATTTCATTAGGTCTGCGGGCACACGAATTTCGGGCACAGGCGGGAAAATGTGGAAAACAAGCCAGGGATAAAGCGGAAGCGACGAATTTTCAAAGCATCGACGCTTTCATTTTCCTACTCCTGCGACCCTCCCGAATCCAGAGTTTATTCCCTCATGTGCACCGCGCAGCATCCTCCATCAAACAGATTATGTATATTAAGGATATTTATGGTTATTATTTTGATTTCGTTATTATTTTATTGTCTCCCCAGCGTCACTTTGAAATTCCACGCAGCGCCATCTATCACAACCTTTCTTGCTTCCTTGGGATATGCGCCATCGCTTCATTGGGCCCTCATGAATATTCGCTGGAACGCGATAATATCCAGCTTTATTGCACTCTTAGCTCATCGATATGATAATCAAATGAGTCATTAAGATGATCGTGCTGCGTGTATTTCGGGAAACGTGTCCGCGATGATGGGGTCGCTTTTGTTCACGGCGTCTTTTGATTGAGATCCTCGGCGGAACGAAATCAATAACATAAAATTTACGAGGCCTTCCGAACGAGATCCAATAAACAACGGGAAAGGTCTCAATGAATTATCTCCGAATGTGTTCGTCGCCAACGCATTCGACTTGTTCGTTTTATTTGCGTCGACGTTCGATTTGTTTTATATGATCGGCTTTGAGTAGACACTTAAATAGAATGCGCGGCACTTCTCCGTCCAATCTTCGGCAGTTGGCCCTTTATGTCTTCCTGATAGCGACACCCGAATTTTTGGCTTGGCGTTTAGTGGAGGCGGCAGAACTTGGGGTGAAATAAATTATCCCATCTCTCACCCTATGTGAACAAGGTCTTGACATCATGTCATGCGGGTAGGAACATTCAATACCTCAGCAATTGTTGTTGGGAGCAAGAAAATGCAACGTGTCATTAATGTCAAGGAAAAGAACGGAAAAATCAATTCTATTTCAATTCCACTAGATATTGCATTTGTCAATAATCCAAACACCGACAATTGGGAATCTTTCAATGACGTAAATAGTTTAATCATTGCTTAATCAAATAATGATTAATCGAAATGGCATCGTGCGCATAAATGAATACAATTTACGCTCGTCTACTTTAACGACAGCACGCATATTAAATGCGCATTTTTGTTCTCGTACACAATTACACAAATTGCAAATGCCAAAACATGCGGCGCATATTTTACAATTTCATTGGCGAAATGCGAAAATAACGTAGTCCAATACATTTGTCGCCGCATGTTATGGCATTGGATTTATTGATTGTACTTTCATTAATTCTCCATCATGTCAGCTTTAAATAAAGCGTGGGACATGTTTTTAAATTCACCACCCACGATAATCGCCCCATAGCGTGATACCGAACTCAATCGCGATCCGATTCGTGATAACGTTCGTGACTCTCTGAGCAGAGCTTCTGTGAATAAACTTACTTCATATTTAATGATGATTTATACGGAAAAAACTGGGTTCACACTTTTCGTGTTTAGCGCGTTTCATGTTTCACGAGAAGCGTATTAGTTTGATTTTCCGACAAAGTGGGCAATTTATAGTGTGGAAAGAAACTTCATCAAGTAGACTTCTAGAAAATAAAGTTCGAGGAGTATTTTCTGAATACGACTAGGAAATAGATGCTAACATGTGTGAAAGTTCACATAAGTAAAATAGAAATTCTGTGTAATCAGAATTGAGGAAATTATTCAATAAAGAGACAAAGTGACTTGTATATACATTCAATTTCTAGGTTTATCCATTGGTGTTTTATTAGATGGTGATCCACTAAATTGATTGGACTAAGTGCCCTTATCAATGCAAAACAATCAATGGAAGAAACAAGAAATTGAGAATTTAACGAAAACGTCTAAAGCTAGAGAAATAAAATTTACACTAGTAAATAAACCCAAAAAATCTCTATCGACGCATAATATTTTTGTATATCTACATCAATTGGAAATCGGGAAATATTGACTTCAAAGGTAACACTACCTGACATTCGTAACCATCTAACAATGTGTCTAGCATTTTCCTAATTTAAGTTGTTTCTCAGTTAGGATTCATTTCCCATGATATGTATTTATTTTCAGTAATCGCCAGAATCAACAAAATTCGCATATTAGTCTTAAAATGTTATTTGCAGAAAATAACACAAAACATTTCCCAGAAAGGAAAAGGCCCCGCTTGGTACGGCGGACAAGATGATCAGTTATAAAGTCTTGGTTACTCAATATGAAAAAAAGTGTGGTACAAAGCAACCTCTATGAGTGGTGGTTGGCACTAAGAAAAAATTAATTTGTTATTTATTTT
>JAODGC010000004.1:5586727-5607781 GCA_027574925.1 Ecitoglossa quadriceps
TGAAAAAAAGTGTGGTACAAAGCAACCTCTATGAGTGGTGGTTGGCACTAAGAAAAAATTAATTTGTTATTTATTTTGTATTCTTAGTTGCATATATTGTATCAAATTAACTTAAAAAAGGACTTTGAAGGTAGGACACGATTACAGGACCTTCCTTGTAAAATACCTATGCTTCACAACTCTGATTAAAAGATTAGTTGTCAACACCTGTCCAAGTAAATGCAGAAGTGTAATTCTGTATGATTTGTAAAAAATAACTCTGCAGTTGTTCCAAATGTATTTCATCCGAAAAGTAATCATTTCACTAGAACAATATATAATTTAGCAATAAACAATCTTCCTTGATTGGCTAATGTAAGGTTTGCATCGCAAAATAATAGATAACTGCAAGAATTGACCAAGTTGAAATCATTAGTTGAGGCGACAGGCAATAAATGAAAGCCTAATGATAGAAATCAATCAAACGTAACGTCCAAATATTTACGAATAACACACCCTCGTAATTAAAATGCAGTGAAGCTTCTAACCTCCCAATAAACGGTCCAATTCCCATTTGCCCGCACGCACGCACCTAGCAAAAGTCGTTATCATTCATAATCGGCCATAAAAATCTACGGGGTACGTCGTCGCGAAGATTTATAATTAGAACGCACCTACGCTGGCAGCAATAAAAAGCAAGTTAAAAAGAGTTAACGCTCTCACCGATCGCAGGTGTTTGCATTGAGGTTGACTGCAACTGCACGCAGCAAAGTCTCATTGCCAATAGGATAACTAATTACAACGATTTATTGTTAAATAGTTTATACGCCGCTAACGTAATGCCGATAGTACGCGTACGCCAAGTTTGCAACTGATTCGCATGCAAGACGCGTGTGCGAATGCAACGTAAAGTTGCTTTTCATCCCATAATCCGACGCCGTGTGCGCCAGCTGTATTATTGTGCAATGCAAGCCGCGGATTTATGCATTTATTCTAATGCAATTACACGTAATTGCGCGTAATTGCAAGCGCTAATGTAGCTTTCATACGAATAATTGATTCTGATACTTTATGTAGTAAGTTATATCAGTCAGGCGAAGCCAGTTGAACGTGATAACGTACGCTTAATTTAAATGCGCCATCTCAATGTTGAGATTCCATTAAAAGATAATTAAAAATCAAGATGTCGTTCATTAAAGATAACATAGAATTGGACTGCTATGGTTGTAGCTTGTAAGAAGGATGTGAATGTCGTCTAAATGTCGCGACAAGGAAACTCCCCAAAGTTGGGGAAGTGGGTGGCATTCATGTCTCACATTCCGCGTGCAGACTGCCGCCACTGCTGCTCGCGGGCATTCCACACTCGTAAACCCTCCTGCCCTGCGACGTGTGCTATTGAACCACTAACAAAGGAAGCGAGGATTGCGTTCGGGTTTGGAATAACATCATATACCATCACAACATTTGCCATGTGCAGATAAACATAACAAATAGAGAAGAATAACACTTGAAATGTTAGGACTGAGTTCTTCCATTTATTCAATTAAGATGTATTGGTGAGAACAATTAGAAATAACGTTCCCAATGAGCTTAAGTGAATTAAAAACAAATTTTACTCTAGAACTTGTCAGAATGTAAGGGAATTTAACATAACTATGATAATACTTTGCTAGTTACGTTATAATAAACTTATATACAAATAAGTGTCAATAGTTTTCTTGTAACTTATATTTAAATACTGAAAAAATGCAAAAGTTAATTACACCATAAGATTTCCATTTTGTGTTGGTACAATTGTTTGCATTGACATTTTTGACATTAGTTGCCGAAGTAACTCGAAGTGAATGCTGCGGCATCTAGCCGTACGTAGTGCTAACGGCGTAGGTAGACAAGCTTGACTTGACTGTTGGAATTTTTAGTTCATACTTGTGCCGCTTGGAATATCGGTTAACATCGTTACAACTAGATATTACCAACGTCAAAAAATTAGATAATTTTTTAATAACTGGTTAGTTACTAGTTTGTTACTATTACGGTGTACCAACAATTTTCCCAGTAGAAAAATTTCAAACATTTTTTTCGGATAAACTAAGCAATATATCATATCAGCTGAAAATATAGATTCTTAAATGGTCCTTGCGAAATGTAAAAAAATAAGTATAAAAAAAAATGATTAAACGTCATAGATACAAATACAGCAAATAGAACATTGTGAATTTTTAAGCAATCTCCTCTTACATAAACACGGTAATTATAATATTACCAAGTCCATTTGGTAAAAATTCCATTCCTTCATGAATTATCCTAATACTAATCCTCTTAAGAATGCTTAAAAAAAAACCGTCGTAATTAGAATTACGAGTTTGCTTGCACCCAGCAAAGAGCTTTATAAATAAAATAATAAAAAAGAATGCATAAAATTTAAGACGGCGAAAAGAATTAGAATTATGCCTTTTGATAGCTGAGCAAACTCGTAACTTTTCCGCGTCCGAAACAGAAGGGTGGCGTTTCCTCACCCTTGGGGAATAAACGCTCAACTCCTTGCTACTTGTACTAGTTGGAAGTTGGAACCTCTTCAACAAAAAGGGTAAGCAACAACTTTCGAACAAGGTATAATTAGTTTAAATCGTCTCGGTGAGGTATAAAAAAGAATTATGTTTGCCTTGTTTTCTTCAAGAGTTTAAGTGCTCTTTTTGGAAGGATTCATGTTTTAGTCAAAGAAATACTTGAAAGGAATACATTAATTAACGTTCAGCATTCATACGCAATGAACTAAGCACAATGTTTACTATTTGGGTTATAATAAAACAACTCTTGGCACAGTGGAATCATTTTTCTGGCTTAAATTAGTTCCCGGATTTTTTCAATTCATGCTGGCATTTTTCTAAACTTTGATTCCAGCGATAATCGTTGCTGAAAAGCGTCACGAATTTGCCTGAATTATGCACGCCGGATATTCATAATTGGACTGTCTCGCCTTGCAGTGAGCTAATTGTTAAATTATTCATGAGGTACATACCGAAACCTTAATACCCAAGTGAATAATTAATTGAAATGCTTTGAGCTGCTTAGTGTTCAACATTCACATAAGAAAAATTCTGATAGGATTAAATCTTTTCTTTGTACGAAGGACACAAGTATAGCAAAAGTTTTGTTTGAAAAATAAATTACGTAAATGCTTTGACTCTGTTTTAAATGCAATTGCAGTCAAAGCATTTTTAATTATTATTACAACTCATAAGCATGCAATATCTATTTTCGTCCTTGGTTTTATTATTCACCATTGTGGAGTTTAGTGCAACTTTTATTAGGACGAATAAATTTCATTCGCTTTATTCGTCATTATGCGAGCAATGGGGGAATAAAAAAGTGCAAAGAAAATTAAAACGTCCTCAACTGCTTGTATTATATTACATTCTGCATTCATTTTGATTCAACTAAAACATCCAGGACATGTTCAGATTCATGTAGTTTACAACAATGGGAGGAGCAGTTTGGTTTATGATTACCACCCTGATTTAGTTACCCAACAAATGCGAAAACCTCGTAAAGATCAACCCAAGTTATCTATTTGACATTAACATGAAAGTCCATTGCAATTTAATTCAATGTAAAGCATACACAAATAATTTCATATTGCCTTGATATCCTGCAATTATTTTTATCCATTCTTGTAATGTAGTTTGTGTCTTAAATTAAACTTTTACAACTAAAGCAATAACAGCCGGAAGTTGACAGAGTAATCTCGACGCAATCCTTTTGTTCGCAGCATAATAAAACGCAAGTAAATAGTCGGAATGTTGTTGGCTGTCGTCCTGGTGGCGGTGTATAACAAGGTGTCGACGAAAGGGCGCGCCACCCCACTGTTGATTTTTACAGCGTCGCCGGCGCCTTCGCCTTTACTTCCGTGTCGCCAAGATAAACTCAGCGAATAAATAATCCAGACTTTGTACATTTTGCACAGACCCAAACATTCACACCGTACAAAAATGAATAACAAAGACAACAAGTCTTTGCATAGAGATTTCCATGGAGTTTTAAATTCAGTACGCTACTAAATCAAAAAGAAACAAACCGTTGTTGAAATTTACAAGTTTCAGTATAGATCATGACTTCTTCATGAGATCAATGTCAATAAATACGTTGTAATCATGGTGTCTTTTGTTCTTTAGTTTAGTTCTTCATTCCACCTAACATTAGACATTGTATTTCAACTTTACGAGCGCCAAACGTCCGAAGGGAGTTGAGATAAAACGTGTAAAGCCGTGCGCAACCGGGCGATTTTCCAACTTTCAATCACCATCAATTTCCCTAGTAAAATTCCGAGATAATCTGCCTGCATTTAATTTAAAAGGTGCGCGATGGAGCGCCGTGCAAGACACATAACTCCACGGGCGTTAAAGTTCACCACGCAAATGTTACCCTTTCCCAACACTCCAACAATGTTGCAGTATTTCCCTCCAAATGTTGCGCTTTCAATTTGAACCACTATAATCCGCACAACTTTGTCCGTTTACGACTGACTGCAAATTACAAAATATTTAACAACTTATTAACTATTTTATTATTGTATTCACCGAATGACATTGCTAACCAAAATGGATAAAATTCATAAAATACATTTACCAGAGCCACAAACTGCTATAATTTCATTATTAATTATTCTCAGCGCATACTAATATGAGACGAATGCATATTTTATTATATCATACAGTGTGTTCCAATTGATCATACTCATGTAGAGTTAGAATGTCAGGGAGAATATTCAAAGCTAGATTAATTACCTCGTCGATAATCTCGTAATAGATCAATTTATTTTGATAAATTAACGTCGCACGCAGTGCAAATACATTAGCACGCTAATGTCGCGAAATTTATGTGCAAGTGGGAAAATAATGGGATTGCCGAGGCTTGCGCAATGACCACGTGCGGCACGATGTATATTAAACAATGCATTATTACAATGTAACAATAATGATAAATCAATGCAAGGGCAGCGGGCGACGAAAACGGCCGGAGCTTATTAATTGAGCGTAGCGCAACGAAGGGCCCGCTAATTAATGGGGATTAATTCTGGTAATTAAGTTCCGTGCGGATACACAATGGAAAGATTAACTATGTTAGGTTATATCGCAACTGAAAAGTAAAGAAATTGAAAATATAGTTTGCTCTCAATTCAAGTTCGTTATTTCCATGTGACGTTGACGAATGGTGTGCACGTTCACTTTCGGTTCGACATTTCCGCAGTTTTCATTTGCAATTCCACATATCCCAGTGTCAAGTGTCACTCTGCGCGCTGTCACCCCTGCAAACTGCACCTTCCCGAGCTGCAACAGCTCTCAATTAGGGGGCGTCGAGTAAATGCGTCTCATTAAGTTAATTTCGTTTCGACGCGTCCGAGATGCATCATTGTCAATCGAGAGACAAACCAGAAGTGAACAATTTTTCAGTGTTGGCCCACAACCCCCTGATGCATCCATACAATCCTATTTCAAGTCTTAACGAATCGAGATAACACTCCTAACTTGGCGGTAGTAAAGCTATCCCCATAGTTGTTATTTTATTGATAACGATTTTTTTGGCTGGTGGGAAATTTTCGGCGAGAATAGATGACTTTAGGGATGTTTATGGGCAGGTAAGTAGTACTCGACCCCAATCATGCATCGTCGTGAATTGTCATTGAAAGTAATCGCTCGTAAAACGCTCTACGCTTGATGCCCATGTTGACAAACACAAGAGGAGTGTGGAGTCTTGCACGCCCGCCCGAAAAAATAAAACTAAATTTGATGGGCCAAATCGATGCATTGCTTTGTCCAAACCAGCATCACTAGAAAAATGAATAAATCCAGCCAGCAATAAAGTTGCACTTTTTTATGCCCCGACTTGTTTTAAATAAGCCAATCGTAAATCATCGCATGGATTTTTTACGATCCTCGTGCTTTTACTACTCGAAGGACATCAAGTCATTCGCATGAGGATTCACATGAGTATCTTCCACTTTCTGCAGGCTGTGTACTCGACACAGTTATCCTTTATGGTGGATATGGTGATGATATTGATGATATTCAATATGGCAGTGACACAAGGAGGATCTATTGATACGTTTTGATTTTTATGCGTGTTATACGACAATGCGGGTTATGGGTGCGTAGTTTCCAGTGATGAGATTTGGTTTAGGGTTCCAAACAATCCAATGTAAATCTGATTGTGGCTATGCTAGTGTGTTATATTACTTATAAGCAAAGTAGAAAGTTTACGCATTTTATTTTGGGATAGGAAGTGTTTGTGTTAGGGAGATTTGTATCAAATTGGTGCTTAGATTAGGGGTGCTGTGTATTCCTCAGGGAGATGGGAATTGCCAAGATGAAGAAAACTGAGAAATATTTGTTTGCATATCTAAATATTAGACTTGGAACATTGCCAAGGTTAAAAATGTAAATTTATTTTATCATTGTTTAAAATAACACAAAGAATCTTGTAGAAATGCTATTTTATTTCACTGTGGTAGACTAAACTGCATGTCAGTAGTTTCTGTAAAACCGCACGAGGAGCGTGACTTGCGAATCGTGTTGGTCCCAAGGTAGGTGAGTGTCGACTGTCATACAGTTTCCAGGATTCGTAGCCATGAGCCCTCAGTAAGTCGTTTCTCTACAAATGTAACTCGGGCATCTTCGTGGTATCACATATTGATAGTGGTGGGGTCGTTGATGTTTGAAGATGAATTCTGAGAAATACCCAAATACCTAACCCAAAATTAAAACACCATTAATCTAATTTATTCCGCAGTCCTCCCTGCAAAGAAATCATTTTAGTCTGCTTTTTTAAATTAAGATTTATTATGCGATATTATTCAAATGACCAATTATAAATTAGCCAATCTGTCAAGTACATAATTTACTCTACACGCAAGAAAACTTCGCGTTTTTGCGTACCCGCTTCATTAATTACCATCAGCGCGAAATAATTTAGTGCCACTCCAATTCATTAACACATCCCTGTGTGCGGCATGCGGTTAATCCCTATTGTTGCATTCGCCAACCGCGAGTGCAATTTGCATGACATGCGATACACGCCTCACGTATTCCACTGCAATATTTCCACGCACAGACTGAGTAACTACATTCTGGCCACGTCTGCGTTTTTGTTTGTTATACCAGAGGGATGAACACGAATATGAGCAAGAATTTCGGTTTCTGCTTTCTATCCGCGACTTTGGAGTGGTTGTCGTCTGTCAGCGTTGTGGTTTTTCAGCGAAAATGCGCATTGAGGTGCAAGCGAATTCCAGGAAGATGCGAATTAATATCGGTTGCAATCTGCTGCATTGGGGGAATTACTTTTTTCACCGCAACTCGCGTTGACAATGAAGAATATGATCAATTCGAATTCATTGCTTTCAATGAAGAAATGTTATGGTGATAATGGATGTAATTTACTTTTCTATGTATCCTAAAACACTTGATAAATCATCTGCTGAAGCACAACCCTCGGATTCAGCAGATGATTCAATGCGCGTACGAGCATGTGAGTATTTTGCATAACAGCATGCAATCATAGGTGAGTAAAGTGTCCCTCAACCAAGCCATATAACCAAGGGGATGATGTGATAAATGACAAAGTATAAATATTGTCCTCTCGCAATGTTATTGTTTTAATTTCGCATTTTTCATCTATTCATCATCATACGATGAGATATTTCAATGCACAATGCGGTTTTGTGCTTCCTCCTCCCTCTTCTCTCCTGCCATCTATGAAAAAATAGTTTAAAGTTATTTTTTTGTATCAAAAAATGAAAATATTCATGCGCACACATCAATCGCCAGTGATGAGGGTGGCATACATTTTTTATAAGCTTTCATAAAATGTTGGGTGTGTATTGTATCTGGAATATAGGTGGAAAATACCGGCAAATAATTGAAAAAGCAGTAGGGCTTATAATGAAAATCGAGCTTTTGGGTGCGCTGGTAAAACTACAAATTTATCGGTGTAGTTTTAACGTTTTTAAATTAAAATCCCCGGTGCGTTTGTCTTTTTTCACGTTGTGCAAATAGTCGACACGTTTTCCGGATGTAATTACATTGAAAATATGCAAATGCACGTAGTTGTTTTTTGTACATTTATTGTGCAAATCGATTAGTTCCAAATTATCACCATCAACTTGATTGCAATTTACTACACTGTAAGTACATCACACACAAACACAATGATGTGATGAAATTTAATTCACTCAAATTATTTTCTATAAATTTTACGAGTGGCTTGTGTCCTTAGTTTTTAATAGCTTTTAATCCTCTACGAATTAGTCGTAAACACTTAATTCATCTTAAGAAGTCTTAGCTTGTCTTGTGTTTCTCTTCTCTGAAATTAATCCCACTCAAAGGAGAGATGTAAGTGCCACACAATAAAATTTAATAATCCAAGATTTGAGACGTAGGCTGAAATAAATAAAATAGAAATTGCATTATGGGTTATGTTCGTGATTAAATGTTACGTGCGAAAACATCAAAACGAGAATGAGAATGTTCCATTAGCGAATTGCGCGATGGAATTACGAAATTATTTTATACGGGTAACCGTAAAGAATATCGAGGAATAAAATGATTTTATTTGTTTCTGAAATTATTTTGCGCCATCGTGAATATAATTTTCGGATGATAAATTTCGATCCTGCCAGGCAGGAGTTGAGTGAAGGGTGATTTTATTGACGAATGTAAAAAGCAATTATAGAATGGAGGAGAGTGATGCAGACAGGGCGTAAATGTGAGATTAAAAGAAGCAAAACAATTTGGTTTATGTGTTACAATTGGATTGGTTTAATTTATTAGGATGTACGATGTTTTATAAGAATTTTTTTTATAGGGATACCAAAAGTTTTCTCACACCAAAAAATGTGAAACAAATTTATTTATAAATGTAGCAACTACTTAATGTTTAGCGAATATTTTAATTTAGTTAATAATTTATGTAATGGATTGTAATTTTCCTCATGATTTGGTTTAAAAATATTTGAATTTGCATGAAACTAAGAACAGAATATTCTAGTAAGGCAAGCATTTCAATCACAAAAATTGCTAATATATCGTTTTAATTTTTTTATGTAATTATTACAAAGACTATCTGAAGAATCACAATTTCCCATAAAATTTGAGATTTAATTTATTAGGATCCAATAAAAATTATCAAAGTTATTATTGACTTACTTAAGATAATAAGTATACCATTCTTAAGTAAGTTTTGTTAAATAAATTGAAATAATTCAATCATTTTTCTTGGTTTTGAAGTAATTTATTAAATGAATTTTAGTTTCATAATTTGTCTATTGTTTGAAGTATTCAAATTACTTAAAAAACCAAAGAAACAAATTTCTGAAATTCTTTTTAAGTCAAAGAAAGTACATCTTCAACAACATGATAAATTCTATCCCTCTCGTGTATGTCAGTCCCAGTTTTTGTTCAATCACATTAAAAATTCTTTGACAAGTGTCCAAAACACTAGGGTCACGCAAGTTTTCCTTTCCCACTTTCTGCAATTTTGAAACTAGCGGCATATGAGCCGTGTAAAATTGCTTTGAAATATAAGTGTCCTTCAGGACGTGGCCAAAGAACGTGCCGATATCTACGGACTTTGAAATCGCCCCTTAGGCGCGATTGCATAATGGGGCTTGGATTGCCCGCGACCAAAGTCCACACTATCCCGAAAAAAGGGGACAAAACTCACACTCAATCCCTCGACAATTCAATTTCTCTTGGTGATAGATCTTTCTATAATGCGTCGTAATGTGAAATTGATATGCCGAGAGCACCCAACAAACTAGAATTTATTTTCCATGAATTTCCTCAAATTCTAAAATGCCACATGACAAAAAGATTGATTTACAGCTGGGCAGAAAGTGTAAATTATATTAACACGTTATAAATAAGCGCACTTATCGTATAGGCACGCGTTGTGTTATCAATTTGTAAAGCGTGCAAATATATCACAATGTTTTTGTGTGGTGGAAGAGAAGGAGAAGTTTTCTTCAACTTACGACTCACTGGTCAGCTTGGCCTTTATAGCTGCTTTGTAATTGTTACCCAAGCAGCGTGATTATTTATGTGACTCTTGAGTTTGCACCCCAAGTCGCTCTCACCTTCTTTTTTCTCCCGCCTGCTTCTAGCAGTGGAAATCAGCTGTGAAAATTTACAGCCAGATAAGGATGACGGATGCGACTAACTTTTCAACATGTTTTCGATCTCTGCTTGCAAGGAAAAAGCCGCATGGAAGCAGAACAAGTCGAGTTTCCTTTTCATTTCGCTTTTATTCCTCGTCATTTTTTTCTGTTTTTGTTTTCGTCGACGATTTGTCATCCAGAACGCTCCAGTACTCTGCATTTATTTTCCTACTATGATATTTTTTTGCGGGAGCTGCAAGATCCAATCAACTTTTCGACACAACCGAGACTTTTGTTCGTAGCCTGATGACGATAATGCCACGTGGAGTGTATTGCTATCTGTGAGGATTGATTAAGTCGAGTTGGGTCGAGGGGACAAATGAATTTCACACCAATTGCGATTACCCTCCACCCTAGAAGACACCACACAAGATCCTGGCCGGATCAGAAACGTTGAGCGTTAGATACAGTTCCACCATGTTCTCAAATCTTTTTTATCTCCCTAGGAAAATCCACAAGGAAATCCAGAAGTATTCTGAGCAAAACCAGAGACAAATTATGTCATAATATTATAAGTAGATTGCTTGAAGGAAATTTATCTCTTTTATCTAATATCCTCCTACTATATTTTTAGACAATCTAGAAATTCCTTTGTTTGCAGTGTTATTCTCTGGTTGTGTTTTCTTTAGTTTTTCTCATCTCCACCTTCTTTTCCTGCTTTCATTGGGTTGGGATTCGATTGAGTAACAAATATCTGGTGTCTGTGACAGACTGGCCTAATCTAATTGAATGCGATGCCGGACGCTGTGGAGTCTAATGACATTTTTCGTTTATTTGGGGAAAAGAAAAACGCAACGCATCAGCAGACTACACACGCATATTGTACGGGAACGCACCGGGCGTAAGAACGTAACTCAATCCTGTCCAGGAGCAACCCTTAGATCGGATTACTTTTTCGAGAAGAATTTATTTGAGTTGTGAAAGAGACAATGTTATGTGGAATTTAGTTTATACAAGTAAAAATCCAGAACCAAAATTGTAAAATTTGGTGGAAAAAAACGAGGAATATCTCATTTGTGTTGAGGCGAGTAGTTTGGCGGACCGGCAATGGATGTGTTCTCGATAGAAATGTGGTAATAATAATAATAATTACGTGACAATTTTATAAATGTTCAGCTAATTCATGTTGTAAAACATGTTGTCAGTAAAGTGATGTCTAAGTTATTAATATTACAAGAACATTGTTGAAACTATTAATGACTAATCAGTCGCGGCCATCAACTCAACGGACCGGCAACGAAAGTGCCTATTCTTCATTAGATAGATGTAGTCGAAGATTTCTTTTGAAAATTAATGTAAAAAATAGGAATCACTTTCAATAATTAACAATTAAAAAGCAATAAAGATTACGATCACAATCCAGAATAACCTGCGTTTTTCTGACGCTTGTAAAAGGAATCAGGTTCAATTTCCTGGAAAGCTTACGAATTATCCGCTCGTAAATTTTTCATATTTTGCGCATTTGTACCCTCGAGCATCGAGTGAAACCTCTTTCTTTTTTCCCTGCCAGCGTCGACGAGACCATTAAAATGATTAAAACATATCGAATAAACACTCCACTCTGCATAAATCTCCCCAGCGCAGACAGCAAATCCATCTCGGACGTAACTAACCTGTTGATGACCAAAAAAGAAACACTTTCCAGCTGCTCCACATGGAATCGTAGGTCCATGAAGCATGGTGCATCCATAACTGAGTGTAATTGACAACCAGCCGAGGATCAGATCAGACTTGAGCTGAGTCCGGTTTGTGCCTCTGGGCTACATGTGTCGCCTTCCTTCGAGCGTGAAACACGTGTGTGCGAGGATAATTAAAAGCGGGCATGTAAATCCGATGCGTGGTGAATTATTAAGGTGCAACTGACCGCGTATACTATGCTTTGCCATTAATCCGAAGCAATCAATACCACTGGATCACACCAATAAACACAGGAGGGCATAAATAGAAGAAAAGAAATTTTTGGATTTGGCGGCAGTGTGGGTAGCTAAAATCACGCTTGAATTGTTCCTATTTGTCGATGGAAATAAATGTATATCAAACTTAATGCCTTTTATTGCCGGCAATATTTAAACAGCGACGCTCTCGGCGGACGCGCGCTAATGTTTGACTACATCCTGTTGGAAAGCAGGAGGAACGTCGCCGACGGCGCCCTTGTGTCGAAAACTCCTGCTTTGGGCATATCCATGCCTGGGAAATGGCCTAACGAGTCGAGCGAGACGCGATTCCTTAACGCCTGATTTCATAATTGCAATGCAAATAGATTTATATGCCGGATACAGTTATTTGTTCTCTTCTTAGATCTCTCTCCTCATCTTGAGATATCTACCAGAAGCCTTAAATTTTGTCTTCTATGCAACCCATTAAAAATGCCTTCAAGTGTAGAGGATATCTACATTCATGTCACATTGACATTGAAGAAATTAAAAAGAGTGCTTTTTTATCCCGCAATAAAATAACATAAAACGAATACTGACGTAAAATACGGAATGTCATGTGAATATATAAACATTAATTCCACAAAAAGCTCGTGCTTACTTATTACATTTCCGCTTCTTATTATTCGTAATATAGAGATAAACATCAAAGGCATTTTTGCGCTGTTCTTTTATGTTTTACTCATTCAACTCACCCATTCCTCGTTCCACCTTGTTCGCTTTACGCGCCATGTTTTGGGGGTTTAAAGACGAGGACGATATTGTTATTGTCAATCCGCATGTAAAATTTAATCCTACGATGACTCTTCTGCGTGCGGTTCTCCTTTGTGCATTCCATCCTCAAATGCGAGTAATGAACACAAGGTAATGGATAAAAATACAGTCATCTTACAAAAATGTGCTTTCTTTGAAGGAATACACTGACTGGATTTCAACTCCTTTATACAATATTTTCTTTAAGGGAAGTAATTTTTTAAGACTTGATTAATCATGCGAAATTATTTTGAAAGTGAACTTTTAAGTTGACAGATTGTTGATTTGTTTTCAGTGACCTCTGGTAGCTTGTAGTAGAATTAGAAAGTTTTGAATATAAATCTAGCTCAATAGTTATTTATCTCTATACTAGGCAATTAATTAACACTGAATTAATTATAAGTAAAGATAGAAAATAATGCTTAAGGAAAAATGTTAGTGTGTTGTCCTAACAGTGGATATACAATTTTGAAGGAGTTGTAATAGAGTGCCCTCTAGTGGTTCGGCATTGAACATCTATTATTTCAATTGTTAGTAATATTTTTAATGATACAGAACGATACTGATTAAAATTAAGAACTTAATTTTACTTCCCTTAAATGTAATCCTATATTTAGCAGGTAATTGTACTTTGTCTGATCTATATCTCCATGTAATTCGCATGAAAAAAATCATAATTAATTAATTATCGCCGCAATTAAGCCACAAGCCGTATTTAACGATCTACAAATAAGCGTGTTAAACATGTCTTTAGTCTTCACGCCCGAGTGCTTCCCACTTTTCCTTCCTTACCGCTGCAGAACAATGCACATCGCACACGTCGTAATTTCGCACACACGCCAGAAGCTTTTAGTTAATTCTTTGTACGTGCACTATCTCTGAGCGTGCTTCCGTTGAAAGCCAATCTCTCCCAGCCAAGGTGTGCATTTCACTGCACAACGGCATCCTAAGGCATCGTTAAAATGCCAGCACTAAAAGGGTTACATCTTTATGCGTGTTATGTAGACTGTAGACGATATAATTATTATTAGTCCATTTGCGACGCACGCTTTGAAATTGCAATTACGCGCAGATAAATCTCCGGCGCAAAAAGTGTTTAACGACGACGCGGCGTTGGAAATATGTCGTGGACGGTAAATAAATTCGAAATTTAACGGCAATAAATTTACTCATTTACATTCGCCTGCAGTTCTTCTATGCCGGGAGAATGTCCCAAGTTTGAGGATGCATTGTATCGCAAACTGGATTAACTTTGAATGCGCACACAGTGCTTTGGAGCGGAAGAATCGATGGGCGCGATAGATTTACGAGCGCTTTATGAACTTTTCGGCGGACTTATAATTCCACAGCAGTCGAAAACTAGCCGCGGGATACAAATAGAATTATTAGCAGACAAAGAGACATTAATTCAGAGATGAAAAACATAAGTCTGCGCCATCTAGAATAAACATAACCTCGATTTAAAGCTTTCTAACGTGAAGCATTACACGTGTGAAAAGCATAGAGGAACACGTATCGCACATGACATTACAAGATGAATTATTGCATATTGCAATGTGGTGGCTCAAGATAAACATCTCCACCTACTACTGCTGGTCTTTCCTAGTGTTTTCCAAGAGGGGAAATAGGAGTAATAAAAAGAAATTGATGTGATAACTGCACAATTGCCTTGTGCTTTGCTCACTGCAGGCTTTTTTTTAATACAAATTGCATTGTTTACTTAGTGATTGCATTGAAAATTACTTTCTAAACATAACGACAAATGTCTCACACCTTTGGGGGACCTTTTGGGGACCTGTACAGAGTGAAAAACGTTGAAAATCGCTCGTAATTGACTAATATTCATACGTAAACAAGTTACATTTCCATTCTATGATTGTGGCAATTGTATTACGGGATTGCATGTCATGCGAGTTTGTATCAATAAAGGCATTAAGTATAAACATCCTGCTTCAAGTTCGTGGCTGTGTGGAGAGCGATTACGCAGGAAAAAAGACCTGCGCACGCATTAGGTCGAATTAATTCGGCGTACGCATGGTGGAAATCACGCGAGAACGCAATCAAGTATTGTTTTAACTCATGTGCATTATGTAGAGTTGTAGAATGAGAATTATTATTTCTGTATCAATGTTATAAGCTGTGTGAATAGCTGATACGTCGTTGAATGAGGTTAGAATGTGATTTTGGGAGGTTTTGCGCTTAGGTATTGTGTTTGAGGTTAAATATTTGTCAATTTGTTGATTTTGAACTGTTACACATGGTAAACGTTAAAAAGCTCAATAATATAAAACAATGATGTTTAAATCGAATGGTGTGAACTATAAACACTATTCGATTTAAAAACCCCTGCTGATGAAACTATCAACTTTTTAAATGTAGTTGCCAATTGAACAATTTGTTGCCATCTTTTTTTCTCCATGAAGTTGCTTTTCTATTTATATTTTATTTGCTATGCTTAAAACTTTAGATCTGTCAACTCAAAATAAATATTTTGAGGTTAAAAACATAACACTTTATTTTACTATCATTCCTGAACCTTGTAAGCTCTTTAAAGCACAATGAAATAATACATCAACCTCTTGAAATTCTCAACTCCTACTGTGGTGAATGTAAACCCCCCAAGTCTGGTGCATCTAGAAAATAAATTAAATAAATATGTGGTGTCGTTGTAAAAATCGCTTCCGTATGCAAATCATCAAATTCCTGCATTCGAAACGAACGCAAATCCACAGCCATTACTGGTCACACAAAAGATTTCATCCACTCGCAGAGTGTCAATGCAGACGGAAAAACTAGAAAGCACTCGAGGGCTGCTTTGAGCAAAACGGAAGGACTCAATATCAATAAGGATGCGACGTGCTCCAACCACTTTGCAGTCTCCTGGCAAATGCCATCTTCGGCAGTTGTCCTGAAATGTTGCTCTGTCCTGAGACATTACGCGTAATGACCTGCGCCATCAAGGCACCAACATAAACCATGCGCTTGTTCCTGGCCATTCTGGCGGCGACGGCGGCGACGGCGTCGACAGGCGGGTGCGTAATGCGCGGAATTCATCACCGCCTCGTCCTTTTTTGATAACGCAGGCGTTAGTTCCGCTCGGTCGCCTGCCTAACTGGATAGAACAAATTACCGAATAGCTTTTCGCCCTCAATGAGTATTACTTGAAGTTGTGGGTAGCAAATTCACCATTAGAAGACAAGAAATGCAGAAATCACAAGACGGAGGGATTTTTAACGAAAACAGAATTAATTTAGGTAATGGGTGGAGATTTTAATTGTCAATAAATATGAAATTCTCATGCAAATCAAGCATCATAACACACCTACCACATTTATATTCATATCTCCTCATAAAATGTGGAATCACCTGTGACAGTTACAGCAGCAACAAAACATATTTCATCTGTGGGATAAACCTCCACAAACATGTAAATTCCTCAATGCATTAGAGAAATTAAAATATTTAAAACTTTTTACCGACCTGGTGTAGATGATTAGCATAAAGCAGCAATTAGAAAGGGTTCCCTCCCATGTCCTTTATTCACACCACGTGCATTTCCACTCCATTAGCAAATGATTGCACACTACGTGTGTGAACTGCAAATACAGCTCTTAATAATAAGCTGAAACAATTCCCGTATTGTCCCTTGCACCTCCTGGGATGCCTGGGATGAGCAGTAAAGCAGTGCAAATGACCCATGGATAACCTAACAAGCACTTTAAAACTGTGCTTGTTACACTCCTTACCGAATGCTTACAAGGTAATCGGATATGGTCAGTCGATTAAATCCGTTTCGTTGGCTGCAAGTGGCTGGAGGGTTTTTAATTTATCGCAGAAGAATTACCCTCGTATGGGACACCCCAATCTACCCTCAAACATAGTTGTACCTACTGTTATTATCTAACAACCTACCTCATATTACTACCTTACCAAGTACCATACTGCTTTGCTTCTGTTGGTAGTTTATACCTTCCTGTCCCATTGTAATTGTCCTCGTCTAATGTCATAGTGTTAGAAAAACTAATGTCAGCTTCGATAAAACATCCGGATGGTTCTCCAGCCAAGGGTGCTGAGTGAGTTCACGAAGTTAAACTAATGTATAATAAATTGTTGTTTGCGCTTACCGGACGTGGCTGGTCTTTCACCGGGAATGAGATAAATGCCACCTCATTAGGAGGTGCTTTGTGCTTTATGAAATGGAAACGGACTTGATCATAATTGACCGTTAGTTGGACCTTTGGGACAAGGTGGACTTGTCCAAAGTGTGCGCAAATGTTCAACGGCACCTGGAGTTGCTGGAGTAATCTTTTTCTACTTTCAGATTATTAATGGGAAGACATTTGTCACCAAATCAGTGTGATTGTGTTTCAAACAAGAGTGGCACCATTAATATGTTTTCAAGGGTCCAAATAGATATCATATACTGTTGTATGATCTTTAAATAGTTAATAATGTTATAAATTATATTATGAATAATGGGATTAGAAGCAAAAGGTGAGTGAAGTTTTAACCATTTTTGAGGTTAATTGAGGTTAATTTTTAGAGTTTTCAGTTGATATTTTTGAACAAATTTAGCTCCAATGTAATACTCACATGTTATGAATACTCTAATCAAGATACAAACAAAGTTCCACATTAATAGATTAATTAATTTGTGGAATCTTAAGCTTGAAAGATTCGATTTGAACTGGAAATTCATGGTTGCGCATGCGCAACTCATATGACATGGATGTCATTTCAGCAAATCCAAGGCAATGTTTTTTTTTAATTTCAACCATAATTTCTAGTAATTACAACTTAAGCCAATTCATATATGACTTTGTTGAAAGCTTCTATCGCTGATAATTTCCTATAAAAGGAATACAAGATTAACTAGATTAACGCCAATAAAGCAAACACTTTATTGCGTTTGCTATAAACTTAACAAGCAACTTTGGTCCATTTCCCGATTGCTGCAATAAAGATGAAAATTTATGCATCCCAATTAGAATTCTTTCCATTCCTCGCATTAGCCAACTAATACTGCATTAGCATCCCTAGCAAATATTACTATGTCGACGTATTCACGCCAAATCGCATGCAAATTGCATTTCCATCCGCGTTTTGTTTACGAGCAAGCAAATAATAAATCCGCGTTAAACGCTGATGAAACGTGATGATGAACCGCGTACCGCATCGACATTTGACCACCATTTCCGATTGCTGCGCGTGAATTAATGTCTATTATGCAAATACTCATTAGCCCAATCATTTGCGAATGTTGAATTCAACATTTCGTATGTAGATAAAACAATGGAATATCATAAAGAATAATCGTAAAAATTTATTAACATTTTGGACAATGCGTGCTATTCTCACACAGCGCAACACTTTCAACCCCTTAAATCACATTTTTAAAATGTTTAATTGTGTAAATCAATGTTGACTTGTTATCCATTGTGTGAAATAGTTGATGCACGTTAAATTCGATGAAACCGTATTTGTAATTGAATCCCACCCGGTTTTAAACGTATCCAGTTGCAGTAACTTGAAGGGGTTGCAATCCGCAAATTGCGCCGGGAAGCATCCAGGCATCCCAGACAGGAAGATGTCTATCGTCCATAGCCATGTGTCATGTTTTGCTTCTTTTTGGGCACGCCAACAATGGCAGACACACCACTGTAGCGTCGTAAATTTTAAAACATTTTATTGATTTCGATGGGATCTAATAGGCCACTTAATTTCGCAATTTTACGACCCTGTGCATCGACACAATGTGCGCTTGGAGTTGAATAGATATTAGTTCAAGTGGAAATTATCGAGGTGAACTTTAAATTTATTTCCGAAGCTTGTATAAGCTTGAATGCAGCAGAAAGGAATGAAAGTGAGTAATGTTTTTCTTATTTTGATTGTTTCAACGTGATTAATATTGTGTACATCCTTGAAGGAATGCTAATGGATGATAACACTCTATGTCACTAGATTCATCAATTATATCAGAAGATGGAGGAGATTTAGAAGAAGAAAAAATTGTTTGGGGATGTGTTAATTTTTGCTTGGCCTAACAAGCTAATACGAGCTGCTGAAGAAGCAAAAGAAGTTGAGAGGTGGCGACATCTACTTCCATCTGTCATTTATATCTATTTCACGCCTACAACTAGCTAATGGTTGTTCCATTGAATTTTCATCTTTCCACGATGAGTGATGTTCATAGACATCTCAAGATAATTTCTTAGGGATTGAACCAGTTTAACATCCTTTTAATTTTATATGCCGCTAGATGTCATTTAGATAAAAATCTACAAATAAGTTGTATCTTCTTCCATAATGTTATACACAATAGCATTCACCACTAATAATTATAGGCATTTTCCAAAAGATAAAAGGTATATATTTTTATCACCCACAATCTATATAATTCCAGTTTTCTTCTTTTCTGACTCTAACAAGTAATTAAATAAATCTCCGCAACTACAGAGCTTCGTAATATTCCCAAGAAGAAAATCTCAAACTTCCAGCAACAATCAAAACCATGCATTACAATAATAATATCAAGTCACGCCCTCATAATGATTGAGGTTAGATATCTGGGAACCTCAGAAGTCAAACATTCTGGAAAGAAATCATATCCCAGATAGACAACACAAATTACACCTTTTTGAAACGCGACTATTGCGGTGGGAAGCAAATGCGTGTCAGAAACCTAAATAAAACTGGTGCCCTAAAGGGATGCGTGCCGAATTGGACCACTGTGCATATTAGTAACGCATGTCTAAATAAACTAACATCATGACTTTGATTTGAAGATCTTGTCATAGCAATTGAACCGTAGATTTTAAACTTTCATTGCTTGGAGGGTTTGCTTGCATTTAACAATTGGATTTTAAAATTGTCACGGAAGTGTCAACGGAGGAAATCCGAAGCAGTGCATGCGATGGGTGCAATTTAATTAATGCGATGTGTGCGTCAAGCTGTCAGGGTGTCTCATGTTTTTTTTTACACATTGATGCACTCAGGGAGGACCAGTGCGAATGTGCATTCAACCGCAAACGCATTTAGTTTCACATGCGAATGTGAGGACACTTTAGATTGCCATTAATCAAGGGTGGAATTATTGGTAAAAAATTGATGCGTATTGTGATTGGCCAAGGGATGTAAAACCAATATCATAACATTATGGTTAATGATTGCACCTCATTATGAAAGGGGATGGATATGCAATGATGAATGAATTGTGTTCTTAGAATGTACAACAATGTTTAAATTTAGAGCTGAGAGTTTTGTGGGACTATGCTGAAGTTGTCGTTGCAATTTCACAACTTATTCTAATTTATAGCCAGCCTGCTGGAGTTTAAGCACTTTAAGCACCTCACTTCATCTCGCTTTAGGGTACTTTGCGAACAATAATTGCAGCAGCTCACATTCAAAGTGCGAGAAATTTAATCCGTGATAATGTACCGGCGACATTGTTTATTTTAATGTTGCTCCTGTTCAAACTACAATGTTTCAATTTTAGTCTTAACCCTCAGTTATTTCATGCTGATAGTAGTGACAACAACTAATAGCTGCACTGACATGTAGCTTAAAGGGTTTCTTAAAATAACTGTCACTCTAGTGCTGTCTTTCCACTATAGGATTGTAGCTGCTAATGATTTATTTCTTCAACTAAATATAAACTTGTCAACTTTTGACAGTTTGGCATTGAAATTCCATCAGGAGTTGGCTATCAAAAAGAGCAGAGAGCGTGACGAGACATTGAATGAACACATTAAAGTCCAAGTGTCCAGAATGATAGTGTTCTTGGCCCTCCATTTGATCAATTCTCAAGTCTTCAAAACCCTAAAGGACAAGGGAGTGAACATTCATTTGAATGTATGCTTCGATATGAATGTGACGATTATTGTAAGCAAGAACAATGCAGAACGACGTGATAAATTGCTGTTTATAGAGGGAAATTTTTATCTTGATTCTTTTAATGGTTGGAATTGACCCTTGGGATTTAGGACCAAGCCAAGCCTGGGAATGGTTTGGTACTGGAATTTTTAAGAAAAAATCTACCAAATAATGAAATTGGATGAAGGTTTTAAAATATTTTGAATAAAAAATTTAAAATACTGATTAAAGCATGTAATACATTACTTTTCTATTCTTTGGTAACAGTTCTAAGTTGTTCTAACCATGATCAAACATCTTTCCAGATTG